>NDGN011444875.1:0-26381 GCA_002564285.1 Tympanoctomys barrerae
GCTCCCTTCCCTCTCCTCCTCCCTCAGACCCACCTTTCCTCCTCTGCACCTCTCCTGGTCTGCACACCTTGCTGTTCCTGCCAGACTCCTTCAACTGTCCTACGAGCCCAATCTGAATGTTTTCCCTACTTTATCTGCCTCCAAGTGCAACCAGGCTCTGCCTGGCAACAGTGAAACAGGAGAGGTGTGCATTCGATTCAGCGAGCTGCCCAGGTATTTGGGGCAGAGTCCATGCCCAGCTTTGTCCTGGGCTATTTAAAGAAAGAAAGTGACTATTAATAACTTGATGGACAGCTGTGTTGTCTGACCCGTATCAGGACAGCAGATACACTCCCGCCAGTCCGTGCACTGTGAGGTGTCGGTTAGCGTGTCTCTCCCCGTTGTGCTTCTGGTCTTCTCTCCAGAGAGGCGGCCGGGGAGGATGCTCTGCGCTGGGTTAGCATGGCGCGGACGTGCAGGTGGCCTCCCCGCCAGGAGCACACCTGTGTCCCATTCTCCACCTGCATTCCCAGGCAGAAAAGCTTCTCACAACTGGGTTGTTATCGATCTCTCCATCTGTGGGGCCGGAGCAGCCAGTGACTTGTGGAGAGACCCCGGGTCCTCGCAGAGGTGGGCCGGGCGATGGGCAGCAGCCAGGGTGGGGTCGCAAGGGCTGCGTGTGATGGTCCCAGGCCCCCAGCGGTACTGCTTGGATTTGATTTCTGAGCATTACATCCTGCCCTATCACCGTTAGTGGCTCAGCTAGCTGAATGGCAGTTACAACTAGCCACAGCCTCCCGGCACAGTCCTCGTAAGGACCGGGGTTGTCCCTTTCTGTTTTGGCTGCCGCCCCCTTCTGTTGACCTTGACTGATAACCATATTGCTTTGCATTTACCGGGGTGAGAGCCTGAGGCAGGAGATAGATAGCAAGTTCAAGCCCAGCCTGGGCTACTTAGGGAGGAGAAGAGGGAGGGGCTGGCAGCGCAGCTCCCTGCGAAAGCCCCCGCTCTGTTCTCTCCCCACGCCACCAAAACCAAAACCAATTGCTTTGTGTCTGACCTGACAGCAGAGGCCAGTGCAGAAGGGACCCACCTGGCCGAGACAGGACTGGAGCCGAAGCTCTAGGGGCGCTGGGGGTTGCCTCCGCTGGGTACCGCAGAGCAGCCGCCGCAGGCCTTGGGCCTTGTTACCTCCGAGGAGACCTGTGCAGGAGTCATGCTTCTGAAGCAGAACCGAGCGATGGCACAGAGGGCCCTGCGGCCTGGGGCCTGCCTTCCCAGGCCAGGCTCCATGGCTACCACGCCCTCCGTCCCTTGGCCAGAACCCACTCCTCTGGTCCACTAGGGCAGCATTGTGGCACTCTCCACGGGGAAACAGAGAGCTGGCTTGCCCTTGATTATTCCACGGGGTGGACTCACCCAGCTGCTGTCCGCGGAGCAGCTGCCAGGGGCGAGTATGCTCCAGGGACAGCAGTGCGGGCCTTCGCAGGGCTCCAGTGCAGGGCTGCGCTGAGCCTAGGCCTTGTGCCGCCCCAGGCCCTGCCACACACAGGACCCAGGGCTTTGGCCAGCATCAGCCGCAGCTGTCACCCACCCTCCCTTTCCCAGTGTCACCCGGGTTCCTCGAAGCCGCGCTGGTCACTCCTCGTTCACTGCTAGGGCTTTGACCCGAGTCTGCAGCTGTTGTTTTGGCACAGCCTCGGCTCGTTGTGTCTCGGGCTGCTCCCCGGCTGGAGCACCGCGGAGGCCGCTGCTGCACCACAGGTCCCCAGGCACCGGCCTCTCATGGAGAGCACAGGGGGCCCGAGGTCCCTGGCATGTGCAGTTCGCGCAAGGCTGTGCTTCTGCGCGCGGCGAGGTGGGGGTCCAGGGAGCAGCTGGAGAGGAGGACGCTGCTCACCTGCGCCCCCGCCCTGGCTCCTGCCGGGCAGGTGGGTGCCCGCCGTGGCCTGAGAGCAGCTCAGCTGGAGTGAGCTTCAGCGGTCCTGATAGTATGGCGGAGCCCTGGCCTGCAGCATTGGGCCCGGGAGGGAACAGCTGTCACTTTCCAGCCAGAATCCAGGAGCCCGCTGGCCTCTGTTTGCTGAGGTGAGGCCCGCCCCGGCTTGAGGGCCGTCTGAGTACTCAGCGGTGGGCTTCTGGCTCCCTCTCAGCTCTCCTTGCAGAGCCGCGTCCAGTCGGTGTCTCTCCAGGCAGGACCCCATTTCCGCTGTGGTGTGCCCCTTCGGCCTTGCTGCATTGACGTGGAGGCCCACGGGCGCAGGCCCCAGCAGCCACCGCACAGCGACCTGAGCGAGGGCTCTGTCGCCCTGGGGTCTACCCGGCAAAGGCTCGGCCTAGGTTGGGTGCTCGCCTCTCCTCCTGTCTCTGCCACCCCCTGGGGTCCCGGGGCGCAGTCTGCTGGCGTACTTCTGGCTGTGTCCACATGGAGGCGAGCAGAGTTGAGGGCAGCCCAAGCAGGGGATGACCTGCCCCGGGGGTCGCAGGCGGCGCGATGTCCGGGCTGTGCCTTCTGGTGTCTGGGATGTCCGCAGCTCCTGGGCCTCTGTCAGTCTGGGGGAGGGCCAGGGGTGCACGCGTGCGGCTGATGCCCCCCGTTCTCGCCCTGCGTCCTGCAGATCATGACGCGGACTTCGACGCGCTGGTGGACGACATGAAAGCGTCCCTGTACATGACCACCAACATGCACTCGGACACGGTGCCCCTGCTGCAGAATGGCCAGCCGCACGCCTGCAGCCAGACGCCGCCCGTCCCGGGCCCACGGGCTGCGCAGCCGTCCTCTGGGGGCTCGAAGCCGCTGCTGCCGCCTCCGCCCAGCCCGAAGCTGCTGCAGCAAGCACCGCCTCGACCTCCGAAGCCGCAGCAGCCCCCTGCTCCTGCCCCTTCCCTGAAGCCGCTGCTGCCCCCACCGGCTCCCGTCCTGAGGCCTCTGCAGCCGCTGCCTCCGGTGCCACAGTCGCTGCCTCCACCTCTGCCTCCACCAGTGCCACAGCCGCTGCCTCCATCGCTGCCACAGCCGATGCTGCCTCCGCCGCCACCGCCTCAGCCTCAGCTGCAGGCCCCGGCCCAGGCGCAGGGACAGGCCCCGGCCCCGGCGCAGGCGCAGGCGCAGCAGCCGCCACCCGTGTCACCCCGGCAGTGGGTGCAGCGCTCCCAGCCTGTGCAGATCAACCCGGTCAGGTGGGTGACGTGTGGCTCCCTTGCATGGTGTGATGACGCTGACTGCGGGTGACCTGGGTGGGCCCTGCGGCATGTGAGTTTGCAACCCCAGGCTCTTCTACCGCACCTGCTGAGGGCCAGGTGCCAGGCCAGGTGGAGGGGTGTGCAGAAAAGCTCCAGGTGACAGCACTCAGGATGTCAACGGAGAAGCTGTCCCAGCAGGTGACCGAGGGCCCGACTGCACTGCCCAGGGTGCGGCCAGGGGCCAGTGACAGACCCACCACTGGGGCTGGCCAGACCCCCCTGGCAGCGCTGCCTGGGTCCCCACAGGGTGGAAGTGGAGGTGTCCCTGAAGTGTGGCCTAGGGTACAGCGGCAGGGGTATAACCCGCCTGACTCCCCTGGCAGGCACCTTCTGGAGGAGGACCAGCAGTTCCGAACCTCGTCGCTGCCGGCCATCCCCAACCCGTTCCCAGAGCTTGGCCGCACTGTGAGCCCCCCTGTGCTCCCTCCAGGCTCCCTGCTTGTGAGCCAGCGCCCCATAAAGCAGGTGAGTGTGGCCCGGATCTGGGCAGCCACCCGGCACAGAGCTGCCGTGGCCACGGTGAGCAGGCACCGTAGACCACTCTGTGTGCGTGCGTGGGTCCCGTGCTGCGGCTGCTGTGCAGCTAACCTCTGAGGCCTTTCAGTATCTACCTTCACCACTGTATTGTTTGAGAAAGAGTCTCATAGCCATACCTTTCTAGAAAGTGATGATTTGGTGTTTAAGAGTAACACATTGGTTCTTTAAAAGAAATGCTGTGGCCGGGCTGCCTCATGGCCCATTGTAGGCTCACGCCTCAGTTGGCTGGCTCAGTGCAGGGACAAAGCACCGACGCCCACAACCCAGGGAGGAGAGGCTGGTCTTGGCTCTAGGTTACAGCCCGGCTCTGTGGCTCCAAGGCAGGCCCAGGGGCCCGGCGGAGGGAGAGGTGCTTGCCCCCTGGTAGCTGGAAGCAGAGGCGGGGAGGGGCCAGGGAGCAGATGCTCCCCTTGCGGCCACCCCCTCTTACCAGAGCCACCTCCTCATGGATATGGATGCGTCCGTGGGTTCATCCTCTCATGAGGGCAGCGCGCTGGGGTGCAGCCCCCTTCGCAGGCCCACCTGGCTCTGAGCACATGCAAATGTCAGGGGTCATTTTGGTCTAAATCGGAACATACTACTTCTACACTAATGCACAGAGAAGCAGAGAGAGAGAGAGAGACAGACAGACAGACAGAGAGATGCAGGTGGCAGGAGCCAGGATCCCAAGTGATCCGAAGCAGCAGGAGGAGGCAGCGGTGCCCACGTGTTCACCAAGCCATGGGCTGGTGCACCATCGAAGAACAGCACCTCGGGGTTGGCAAGGAGGGGACTTCCCTGGCACCCCGGCCACTTGGGTCTCTGTCGGCGATAGTCTGCATTGTAAAGTGCGTCCATCCGGGCTTCACCCAGCCGCAGGACCATGAGGGACAGGATGGGGGGCCCTAGGTTGTCCCTACACTGAATCAGCCCCTTGCTGCGTGTTCTGAGCCCCTTGGCCATCAGGGACGCGGGCCGTCCTGGGAGAGGTGCGTGTGGCATTCCCCTCCACGGCCCAGCATGCAGGGGCGTGTCTGAGCAGTGCCAGGTGGCCGCCCCCACAGACCCATGCTGTGGGCCCGAAGGGCTGAGCAGCCGCTAGTATACCGGAAACAGTGCGGGCAGCTGGACGCTGCTTTGCCTCTGTATCTGTACCGTTGTAAGCCGTCATAAGCCTTGTCTCACAGGTGCAGAACCCACCAAACAGTGCAACAGCTGGGTGGCACTGAACCAGGAGTGGGGAGAAGGCGCTTGCTACCTGCTGTCCAGGAGGTACAGCGAAGGGACTGCCATTCCCAGCAGCACCAGTAAGAGGCGCTGTGTGTCCCTTGGTGGTGCTGTTGCTGGGAGCCGCAGAGCCCCTCCCCGGAGTGGACTTACTAGGGTTAGCATTCCTGTGCTTTCTGGGACAGCTGAGGTCAGCAGGGTCCTGAGACCTGTCAGAGGCCTGTTGTTGACACTGTCATGTGAACTTCCCGTCTGTCTTCAGGAGAAGTAGCGCATGAGACATGTGTTGGTGAGGCAGTAGGTGGCAGAGGCAGGAGCAGAGGTGGGTTCTGATTAGGGAGCACTTCAGCCTGCGCTCCTGGGTGGGGTGCTGGAGAGAGGCTGGGAGGCCGCAGAAAAGGAGGGCCATTGGAAACACGGGGGTTTAGAAAAGAAAAGAACCGCAGCTTTTCTTGTCACCATGAGTGGAAGCATGTGGAGTTTCTCCACGGGGCCTGGCCTGCAGCTTGGCTGGGTGCAGGCAGAGCCGTGAATCCTGGCTGTAGGACAGACAGCCGGAGGCACACAAGCCCTGCAGCTCCTGTCAGCTGAAGGCGGAAGGGACAGGGCCGTGTGGCTGTGGATGGCTAACGTGGAAATCTAAACCTGTGGGTCTACCGAGAAGAGTCCAGCAGTCTGTTGAATATCAGTGCCCCCCCCGAATGTGCCTAGGAGGGAGGGGTCTGACGACAGAAGTCCCTCAGAACGCCAGGCAGTGAGCCGCTCGGGCGTGGAGTGCCCAGCACAGCAGCTCCAAGGGCCCCACCCTGCGATGATGTCCTGCCCCGCTCAGAACTTCATGGGGATCCCTGGTCCAGGTGGACACAGGATGCTGCTGTGCGCAGTCATTGCTCGCAGGCCTTTCCTCAGTGCTGGGGGCAGCTGTCCCCCTGCCTCCCTGGGGACACCTCTTCTTGGGCTGGGGATCACAAGCCAGCTGGCTCTCGGGTTTACAAGAGGCTCCCAGAGTCGTAGGATCCCAGCTGCCTGCTTCCCGTGAGAGCTTCTGCCCCAGGAAGTCACTGGGAAAAGATGTCACTGCCCTGGGAGCTTCCGGCCTGGGGCCTGAGGACCCAGTGTTGGGGTGGGAAGTGTCTCGGGGGGTCAGGCTGGGTACCTCGGGGAGCTGCCAGTTCACCTGAGAACTTGCTCTGCAGACGGCTGGGGGCGGGGAGGCTGAAACGGCCCCCTGGTCTATTTTTACAAGGGGATCGTCACTGAGCCCTTCGGGGAGGCTCACCGCCCAGTCAGGAGGTCTCTGGGATTCGGTGCCATGGCTCCCTGAGCCCGTCTGTGGGCGGAGGCAGCAGCGAGGCCTGCTGCAGAGCACTGCCACCAAAGCCACCGACCGGGTGACCGTGGGTGCCCTGGCCAGCTCCTGCCAGCCCACACCCTGTGAGCAACGGCTGTCCAGCAGGGACCCGCGGCTGTCCGACCTGGGCTCGAGGCACACGCAGGGATGGGTCACTCCGTGCTGACTCACAGAGCCTGGCTGCCTGCGGTGCCGGCTCTGCCGCTGCCCGGATGTCGGCCCTTCGGGGAGCACAGATGAGTCGGAGGTTGAGGTGGACCCCGAGAACACGAGTGCGCTGGCTGGGTTCTTGCTGCTCAGAGAGAGCAAGGAGCCGGGATTTTTCCGGCCAACTGGCTCAGATCTGTGCTGAGACCCAGGTGCCTGGAGGAGGGTGGGAGAGGAGGGTGTAGGCGATTGCATCAGCTGGGAGGACGGGGCTGGCTGCTGGGGCAACTTGATTTATGACCCGAGGGGCAAGTGTGGGGCAGCCAGGTGGTGGCAGAGGCATGGGGTGGTCAGAGCACAGCCAGTGGGGATTGGCAGCTGCGCCCGCGAGAGGGAGCCCAGCCTGCCAGACATTGGCAGCGAGTGGGTGCAGGCAAACTTCTCAGCAGCGGGCAGACACTGTGTAGAATGCCATCTTGTCCCTCTGGTTGTTTTTTTCATGCAGTGGAGGTAAGATTTTCAAATACTCGCATCCCCACCACTGTCAAAGCTAGAGAGGCTGTCAAGGTCCTCCGGGAGCCCTCCGGCCTGTTCCTGGAGCTCTCCAGTTCCCCAGGTCCGATCGGGCTTTGGGGCAGAAGGGCTGAGCCCTTTCCCGGCCTGTTCCTCCTTTGCCACTTCGGTTGGCTTCTGCGCTAGTCCTTCTGTGTTCACGTACCCCTCATGTACCCCGCTCCTCCACTCGGGTTGGGGGCGGGTGGGGCGGCAGGGAGGAGAGCAGGTGTACGGGTGGGGACAGGCATCCTGGCAAGAGCCCTGTGGCTGCTGTGCTGGCTGTACGGCTGGTCAGGAGTCACTTGTGCCCCCAGACACCTGCTGTGCCTGGAGGGCCATGTGCTCTTGCTCGGCGGTGGGGGTGTTTCCCCCAGAGGTTTGAAGGGTGTGGTGTTGTTGGCCCGCCCACCTGCCCCTGAGAGGCAGGCACAGGGGCACAGAGGGCAGCGAGGACCACTGAGGGGTCCACTCCCGCAGCTGGGCCGCTTTTACGTCTGTTTCTGGGAAGGCAGCCCTGGTCATCCGCGTGTCTCCTTTGTGTGTTGCAGGATCTTAAAATCTTTACTGAAGATGGGACTGGCAAGGTGGTGGAGATTCTGACAGACATGACGGCCAGGGACCTGTGCCAGCTTCTGGTTCACAGAAGCCACTGCGTGGATGACAACAGCTGGACAATCGTGGAGCACCACCCGCAGTTGGGATTAGGTAGGGAGCCGCCGGGTGCGGGCCCTCGGAGGTGCCGCCCCTGTCCCGTGTGTGGCTGCGCTGTCCCCTGTCCCGTGTGTGGCTGCGCTGTCCCCGGCGGGCCGCAGGTGCCCTTGTGCTGCCTCGTGCCCCATGCCAATTCCTTCTGCTCCGCCTCCTCCTCCTGCAGTGGCTTCCCTCCTGCCCTGCTTCCCAAGGAGCCCCACGTGCTATGGCGGGGGACCTTCCCCTACACATCTCAGGGGCACCCAATGTGACAGACAGGCTGTAGAAGTCTAGTGGGTCTGAATTCAGTGGCTGATGTGTTGTGAGGTCCCTCAGGCGCTGGACTGCAGATGAAAGGGCGACTTAAACATAGTGTAGCTCCTGGACTCTCCCCCGTTTGCTGTGGGTGGACATGGGACGTGGTCATTGTGTTTCCTCCTTCCCGTCTCATGGGGCACTTTCCCCTGCAGAGCGGTGCTTGGAGGACCACGAGGTGGTGGTCCAGGTGGAGAGCACCATGGCAAACGAAGGCAAGTTCTTATTCAGGAAGAATTACGGCAAATATGAGTTTTTCAAGAATCCGATGGTGAGTGTTCGCTCTCCGGTTCTGGGTTGGGGTGCTATGAAATAGCAGAATCAGATGAGGGCATTGCCGATGGGGCTGTGGGGCAGGCCAGGGGCCGGGGGTCGAGGTGGCTGTGGAATGGAGGAGCCTTGCTCAGAACAGGCCCTGCCACTTGGCGAGGTGTCACCTTCCTCAAACTGTAATGGGAGCCTGGAGCAGCCAGGCTTTTCTGGCTCTTTGGAAAGCTCTTAAAACTGATTTTCCTGGTCTGCGTGTCCCATGCATACCGACCACCCTCGCGGTGGTGTGGCGTAGGCACACGCACCCCGCCTGCTGCTTCTGCCTCCGCCCGCTCCCTCCCTCCCAGCTCTGCCCCCCGTCCCTTCCCTTCTGCAGAAGATCTGTCTCCCCACTTCCTATTGCCTGCCGTTTACCCAGCTCTTTAATTGATCTATAATCTGGGTTCTTCACGTAAGAGCCACCGTGTGGCGGCTGAGCGCCTGAGTCTACCTAATTTCCCTTAACATTATGGCCTCGAGGGACGTGCATTTTCCTATGAATGAGTCATGCACAGCCTCTTTGTAGCTGAGCAATACTCTGTGATGCATAAATACCACGTTTTCTTTAGCCATCCGTCTGTTGCACTTGGAAAGTTCTTAAATTGGAACAAATTGGTCAGATACTTGGAGGAAAAAAGTGCTCCTCATTCTCTGCAAATGAGTCTTGTGGCTCCGCAGGGGAAGGCTGCCTGGGGCACTGTTGCCCCCTCGGTTTTTCTTGCCTCTTAAATTTTGAAGAGCTGCTTGTCCTGTGACACACATTGGCCGGGGACCTCAGAACTCGGAGGCACTTGCGCCTGTCCGCTTAGGGCTCTGCCAAGTTAGCCACTCTCTCCTTAAAAAGGAAGACGCGTTGCAGGTCACTCGGGGTCCCTTGGCAGAAAGGGCCTTTATGCATGGCGGTGCCCACCGGTGGCTCAGGAGCTCTGTCTTCTGCCACCAAACTGGGACTCTGGCTGTAGGAAGCCCGGTAGGCGTCCCTAGAGTGCATCCTACAGGTGACACAGCTGAGCACGCGTTGAAGTAGGTGTCCCCACCGTGTGGGAATCGAAAGGTTTAACATGCAAACATAGACCATCATGCTTCGGGGTGCATTTACTCTGTGCCCCCTCCCCGACGCACTTTGACGCTAACCTTCCACACTTTGGTTTTTCCTCAGACCTTCTTCCCAGACCAAATGGTCACTTGGTGCCAACAGTCCAACGGGGGCCAGACCCAGATTTTACAGGTACTGAGCACACAGGAGGCAGCTTAAGAGGCTCAGAGAGGACATGTTCTTTCTCACACGGGCTGGGCACTGTGTGGGCTCGGGGCGGCCAGAAGTCGGGGTGTACTTAGGAAGTCAAGCCAGGCTTCTTGGTGGCAGCGAAGCCCTTCGCTGTCCCCTCACATAAGGAAATGTGTGTGTGTTTTCATGGATGGTGGCCAGTGCTGTCTGCTTGCCCGGGTCTCAGGACAGACCACGTCCTGTCCGGAGCAGTTTCGCTGGGCTCTGGCTGTGGAACGTGGAGAACTCTCTGACTAACTGAAACAGAGCCAGGCAGAGAGCATTTTAGTGATCTGGAAAATCTCAGCTGTGCACATGACCATATTTATTTTAATTATTTTATACTAACATATGAATTTTTAAACAATTTACCCTTCCCTAGAATTTTCTGAATGTCAATAGCTGCCCCGAAATTCAAGGCTACCTGTACGTGAAGGACCTCGGGAGGAAATCGTGGAAGAGGATGTATGTGTGCCTGAGGCGGTCCGGCCTGTACTTCTCCACCAAAGGCATCTCCAAGGTGGGTTTCTGACCTCGGCCCTGAGGTGGGGCAGGCTCAGGGACCACTTCCTGGTCAGGGGCCCTGCGGCCTCCGGCCAGCCAACAGGGCTTATTGATGGGCTTGTGTAGGATGGAGCTCTGAGCAGAGAAGGCAGAAAACAGCAGGGGCTCATGCAGAGACCCCAGGCTGCACCCCACTGCACCCCCTCTGGCTTGGCTTTCAGGATCAGAAGTTAGGGTGTGAGCTGGCTGTGAGGGTGTCAGCTGGCTGTGGCTGCCCTGAGAGAAGAGCTGGCTCATGCCCAGTGAGAAGAGCTGCAGAGCTTAGCTGCAGGCTGGCGACGCCCAGACCTCGCCAGGCCCCCGCATGTCGCTCCCTACGCTGGGCACCCACCTCCTTGCACCCAGACGAGCACTGCCTTTGAAGACTGGGGCTGGAGGCAGGGAGAAGGGCGTCGTCCTGAGAGGGACAGGGCAGGGGACTTTTCCACCTTCCCACCCTGCTTCCTGGCCTCCTTGGCATTCAGTCCCGGCCGAAGCCAGGAATGGTTTGTGGTCCTGAACAGGAAGCAGGCTTGGCTGGGGTGGCTGGGAGGGGGCGGGTGGGTTAGTCAGGCTCCACCCGGGGAACAGCGCTGAGCACAACGGCCTAAAGGAGAGGTTGGCTTTGGCTCGGGACTCCGCTCATGGTTGGCCGGCTCCCAGGCAGGAACAGGACGGCAGAGGGGAGGGAAAGGTGACCACCCAGGACAGCCAAGAAGGGAGGAGAAAAGAGAAGCGGGGACCAGGCCCTCCGGGCCATGCCCAGCACACCTCCCAGGAACCCGCTGAGGAGCCAGAGCCCCGCGGCCACCTGCTTCCCCACAGGAGGCCACGTGTGGGCCTTGCTGCAGCACCTTGTGCCTGGGAGTTGGGGAGCAGGGGTCTGCTGGCTCATGCCTCAGGTGCATGCAGCCTCTGAGCTGGCAGTCAGAAGGTGGCCCGGAGATGCGCAGGTGCCCCTTGCTCTGAGACACTGGAGCATCGGGCTTTGCCGCGCCGGGAGGCGCCCTGCTCACACCTGGCCCATTTCCGCAGGAGCCCAGACACCTGCAGCTGCTGGCGGACCTGGAGGACAGCACCGTCTTCTATGTCATCTCTGGGAAGAAGCTGTATGGCGCTCCTACCGACTGCGGGCTCTGCATCAAGGTGCGTGCCCCAGGCCAGCGCGGGCCAGGCTGCTGGACGGTGGCTCCCGGCCATTTGTGCTCTGTAGCTCTGGGGCTGGGCCCAGGCCTTTGCCCAGAGTCACAGCCCGGCCCTTACTGTTTGGGACTTTGAGACAGGACCTCGCTGATTTCCCAGAGTGTGGGATAACCCAGGTGGTAGCACACCGCCCTGCTGTTTCCTGTACTTTAACCAGGAGTGCAGGCCCACACTGGGCTGTTCTGTCCCTGGAAGAACATTGATGTGTGTCCTTGACGAGGTGCTCCTGGAGCTCCTTTGGGCCCGCACCTTGCGACCCGGGCGGGAGGGGGGCTGGGCCGGGCTGCAGCTCAGCAGCAGCAGCAGGCACAGGGGACTGGCCAGGCAGGAAGACCCCTGGTTGTCGCCGTGGGGCAGTGAGTGGCTGACAGCGTCTGTGGCTTTGGCCACAAGTGCAGCCACACAGGAGTAGTGAGCACGGCACCGCCCTCCCTCTATGTGCATGTGAGCAAAAGCGTGCAGTGGTACACATACATGTGTGTGCGCTGACAAAGCACAGCACACACACGTGTCCATGCACGCGTGTGCATGCGTCTGAGTGTGCAGAGCCCTGCTCTTCACCCGGTACGGTAGTGCTTGTGCAGGTGCCCAAGGTAAGGGCCACGTTGGGACTTCATGGGGCTGACCAGCAGGTCACAACTGCAACAGCCTCACCCTTCGCACAGCCCTGTGCCTGCCAAAACCCACCATCTCCATGGACCCTGCTGCAAGCCGCCCGCCACCTCCGTCTCCACAGGTGGCCCTGGGCTCGCAGGCGGGGCCGTTGGAGGGCACACAGTGCCCCACAGGCTCCCCAACCCACACCACAGCCGAGGCAAGGCCAGTCCTGCGCCTGGCTCCCCAACCCAGGGCCCTTTGAGTGGCGCCCAGCCCCTCCCCCCAGGGTGACTTCGGGGTCTTTCGTTCTGTCACTCCCAAGGCTGCTGTCCCACAGAAAGCGGCTCAGGATGATTCACTGAGTTCCTACTGCCCCTCCCCAGCTGGGGTGGCTCTTGCTTCAGCTGGGGGACAGCAGCTGCCACCAGGCCTGTCACGCAGGTGCTGCGGGCCCCCGCCGTGTCCTTGCGTGGTGACACCAGCTGGGGGCCTTCCGCCTCACTGTGCTGACTGGATTCTCTCTGACCTGCAGCCAAACAAGGTCAGGAATGACCCCAAGGAGCTGAGACTGCTGTGTGCCGAGGACGAACACGGCCGCTCCTGCTGGATGACGGCCTTCAGGCTCCTCAAGGTACGGCCGGCTAGTCATGGAGCGTGTCCTTCTCCAAAGCTCTGCGGAGCCACTAGAGGGCCTCGCGCTAGCAGGGGCGGAGCCAGGCCCTGGGCCTCAGCACACTAGCTCTTGCGAGCAGCAGCTCTGCTGCCGGAGGGGGCCCTTGTGCACCGGTGGCAGCACCCACAGCCGGCTGAGTCAGCCACAGTTGCTCCGGACCTTGCTGCAGGTCCCTGGGGCTGGAGGCCGAGGCACTGCCCCTGGCTGAGAACCACTGCATTACAGGAAGTGGTGGTGTGCCTTTTGCTGCTGCTGTTTGTGGTGCTGAGGATTAAACCCAGGGACTTCATGTTGAGTGACAATGCACCAGTTTTGTTTTAAATTGTGAGTCAGGGCCTTAGTAAGTTGCCCAGGCTGGGGTGGAGCTCGAGATCCTACTGCCTCAGCCTCCCAGAATGCCGGGATGACAGGAGCATTACACCACATTTGGCTTGTCTGGATTTTGTTACTCTACCATAGTACCAGAGGGCAGGCTGCCTTACAGAGAAAATAGGTTGCCCACCCTCAGTCTATTGGTCTGCAGGCGCAGGACTGGCCTTGCCTCGGCTGTGGTGTGGGTCCCATTGCCACACCATCACAGTGACAATGCCACTTGGAATATTTCTCCTGACCTATTCTCGCTCTTCCCAGGGGAGTGTGGCAATTCTTATCCACTTTTAGTGCATAGGCCATTTCACCTCACTGTGAAGGTTTTTACTTCAGAAATGGCCCGTAACCATAGAGCCAAGAGCCAGAGCCGAGCTGGTGTCCCGGGGCAGTGTCGGGAAGACGCACCCGCCTCACAACTTCATTTTCTTTCCAAGCACGTGGTTCAAGCTGGTGCTTAGACAGTGTTGGCTGAGACATGCGTGAGTCCCTGTTGCCGAGATGAATAGCACTCAGACTGCGAGGCTGGCTGAGCCGGGAGCCTGGTGCCTGGCGCCTGGCGGCTTCTCAGTGACTTTCTCAGCACTGTAACAAAGCTGCTGACACCCCCAGCTGGAGCTAGACGTTCACTCTGGTGCTCAGCTTTGGTCCTGGCCAGCTGACTCCAAGGCGGAAGTGGCACCGAGAGGGGTGGGAGTTGTCGTGCCGCCCCAGGGTGGCCAGCAGCAGAGAGCAGGGAGAGGCTGGGATGGAGAGTGAGGCACCCTACCGGGCATGCCCCAGGGGCCGCCTCCACCCAGGCCCCGCCTCCCACCCTTCGGGCAGCCCCGAGCTCACCAAGCCGTGGATGGGCACAGCTGCAGTCTCCTGCCACACACGGGAGGCTTTGCGGGACATTTAGATCTAAACCATCACGGGGCACTATTAGAACAGGTTCGTGCATCTGAGACCTGCACCCTTACTTTCCCACATCTGTGGATACTTGCTTTACCTTCTGTGCCTTTCCTGACAGTCTCTGTGACGTGAGGACAATCATAGGTGTAGCTTGCAAGTGGGGGAGGATTAAGTGATGCCCTGGAGCACTCAGGATAACACTGGGCCGGAGGCAGCACTCGCTGAGGAGATTCTCCTGTCCCAGGGACTTCCCTCCTGCCTTCCCAAGGAAATGGGCAGAGCCAGATGAGAGCACAGCCCTGGGTGTGCCGTGGCTCACAGGGGCCGCTGACGGCTCTGCCCCTGCTCTGTGCCAGCCGTGGTGTCTGCCTGCCATGTGCTGGACACGGGCATCCCTTGCTTCCTGCACTGACTGGCCTTTCTCCCACAGTATGGGATGCTTCTCTACCAGAACTACTGTGTCCCTGTGGAGAGAAAGACCGCGCTTTCTCCCTTCTCCACTCCGGTGGTAAGTACAGCCACGACCTTCCACCCGCAGCCAGGTGCCTTCCCACTGCCAGCCGCATGGCTTATGGACATCCCGTGTCCACGTGTCGTGGTCAAGAGAGGGAAAGACCCACACAATGTGGGGAAGCCGGCGGGACTCAGCCTTCCGGTTTCCAAGTGGATGGCTTGCACACTCTCAGCAGCACACGTGCCTGCAGGGAGACTTCGGTAGCTTCACATGTACCCTCCCTGCACAAGCACTCATGGCTGCTGAAAAACGGGGCTCTTTACGAGCTCAGAACTGCCCGGAGCAGCTCTGGCTTCCAAGATTTACCTTTCTGCTCGGGTCCTTAGCAAGGGGTCCTAGGGCGCTGACCACTGTGCTGAAAGTCCTGGTGAGACTTTAGAGACTCGAAGCCCTCTTTGTGTGTCCCTAGTGTGGCCCCCCGCTTCCCAGAGTTGCTGCGGGCTTTGCACATCCCGAGATGGCAGGTGAGGTCACAGGCAGGGTCCTGCCTTGGAGCCCAGGTGAGGGTGTGCTGTGCGGGTGAGCGCGCAGCTGCCCGCCGTCTCCTCGGCCCAGGTGGGCCTCGGTGCAGGTGAGGAGTCAGGGAAGGACCGCAGGGCCCACGTCCAGCTGGCGCCAGGAGGCCCCATAAGCAGCCTTTGCATGAGAAGCCAGGAGCGTTCCTGCTGCTGCTTCACAAAACCCCAAACTGTGCCAAGCACAGCACCTTCCAGCTGCCGGATTTGCAGTCTGAACCAGTGACTTCCAGACCAAATCCCAGCAAATGCTGTGGGGGGAAGACCCTGAGCCCCGAGTGGGCTGCGTGGCTGACCCCTGCACCTCAAGATTTGTGGTCTTCCCATTCCAGCGCAGCGTCTCTGAGAACTCTCTGGTGGCAATGGATTTCTCTGGGCAGACAGGAAGAGTGATCAACAACCCGGCTGAAGCCCAGAGCGCTGCCGTGGAGGAGGCCCATGCCTGGCGGGTAAGGACAGGCTGCCTGGCAAGTGCTCTGCTGGCTTGGTCTCAGCCAGGAAGAGCAGCTCTGGAGAGGGCTGGAGCTGCCGTGGCAGCTGTCCTGGGGGTCCCCCCACTTCGGCACCCAGGCAGCCATCGCTGGCCCTGCAGAAAGGCAGTGGAGAAGCAAAGCCCTGTGCCTGCTTTGACTCACAGGCAGAGATGCCCCTGCTGGTGAGCTGGCTGTGGCTGCCCTGGGCTTGAAGGACGCCGACAGGCACCCGTACCAAAGCTCCCCCAGGGAAAGCCCCAGCCCCAGCCCCGCATCCCACCACCTTTCACATTGTCCTTATCTGAAGACCGTGCAGAAGGCAGAGCCCAGGGCTCTGGCTTAGAAAGCGCTCCCTGTCCCATGGCCTTTGACGAAGGAGCAGAAGGTCCCTGAGCCTCGAGAGCTTGCTGCATCCCCAGCCCCCACTTTGTGCCATGTAGTCAGAGTTGCATTGTGCACCATGTGACACGCAGGCCTCCTCACCTCCAGGATGGCAGGCGATGCCCCAGGCAGATCGCCGTGAGCCAAGCTCGCTCTTCTCAGTGGCCTGACACAGGCATTTCTTTTGCAGAAGAGAAGCGCTCGGATTAATATGCTGGGAAGCCAAAGTCCCCTTCATCCTTGTACCCTGAGCACAGGTAAGCGCGCCAGCTGCCCCATGTTGCTGCATGTAGTGACGAGGACACCTCTGCCCTCTCTGAGCTTCTCATGCTGCCTGGGCGGGGTGGGAGGCTTGGGCCTGGGGCAGGGGCGGGGGAGTGCCTGCTACTGGGCGCAGACCCGCAGGCCAGGGAGGCCGCGTGGTGCATCTGTACCCTGTCCTCTCCCACAGTCATTCACAGGACCCAGCATTGGTTCCACGGCAGGATCACCAGGGAGGAATCCCACAGGATTATTAGACAGCAGGGTCTCGTGGACGGGTAAGGAGCCTGCATCTGTTCTGTGTTCTGTCTTCTCAGGGTGGGCAGTGCTTTAGCTTCGTTTTGGAGAGGAGAAACTTTAGGCTTACAGGTGTTCAGAGCTGTGCAGGCTTGCCCAGTCCACAGGGNNNGAGAAGGGAGTCCTACCGTAGCCAGCCAGAGCTCTTCGCAGTGCTTCCTTCTGCAGAGGGGTACTGGGCTGGGATCTACCGTGCACCGTAAGAGGAAGTCACCTCCTGTGCTGGCTGTGTAACCCTAGGGGAGTCACCAGACGTCCCTGTGCCCCTATAGGACACTGTCCTATTGCCCCATTCTTCATAAAGGCTGGGGCTCTCCCCCTTTCCCTCCTGGGTCCCGTCTGCAGCCTCTGACTGAGGTCCTCGCCCAGCCTCTTCCCTAACTCTGCCGTTGCCTCGGTGTCGCTGGGCCTCTGCAGGGTACTGCTGTCATGGCTGTTGCCTCCAGGGATCGTGCATGCTGGGCTGTGGGGCACGGCGCCTCTGTGCATCCTGGGGCCTTTGAAGGAGGTCTGCAGGACAGAGTTGTGCATTGTGGATGAAGACAGTGGGCTCCGCAGAGCAGCAGGAGGCCCTGCCTGGGTCAGGCCGGAGTTCTCGCTGTAATCCTGTCTTAGTGGTCATAGCAGATGGACAAGCTTCAGACTCTGCCTGTAAAGTCGGAGCCCCTGGGAAGTTGGGGCATCTCCCCACGCCCATCCTGTCAGCAGTGCGGGTCCTAGGAGGTTCCTAAACCTACGTGCCGCATGGAATTAAGTTGCAGGCTCACTGACTCCCACTATAGAAAAATAAAGGAACTTACTAGGCAGACATCAAACATGTGCGCTGAAAGAGACGGGTAAGGCTGAGACAGAGAGAGACAGAGACAGGCAGGGACTGAGACCGCGACACAACAGACCTGAGGATCGGGAGCGTGGGGTTGTCTTCCAGGTGGGTAACCTGGGCTTTGTGTTCTTGCTGGCGCCTGACCCTTTGCTGCCGTTTTTCTTAGAAGTACATTTTTAAGATTTCTATTTACCGGTCTACTTTCTGCCAATCTTTCTGTCTTCTATGCTGCTGTGACCGCAGATGGATCCGACAGTTGGGTTCCGGGTTTCTGTGTACGGCACACAAAGAACTGCACACGTACACCTGGTGGTGAAGCAAGAGGATGTTAGGGGCAGGAAGAGTTAGAGAGAAGCTCCTGAGAGGTGGTGGTTCCTTGGGTTATTTTTTATTTTTATTGTTTTGGTACCGGAGATCGAACTCAGGACCTTGTGCTTTCCAAAGTGCTTGTGCCACCGAGCTATCTCCCCAGCCCTCCTTGGGGTTTTTACGCATGAAAAGGAGCTCATCTTGGGCCATCCAGGGCGGGGTCCAAGTGCAGTCCCCTGGTTGTTAAGGATCCAGTATGGTGACAGTGTATGGTGTAATGTCAGCCCATCCATAACTTCCAGCTCCGAGAGCAGAGAGCAGGCCTTCTCAGGCACAAGAGTGGGTGGGGGCCGGCTGCTCTGCCCTTCTCAGGCAGCTGACGCTGTCGGGGCTCACCGAGGCAGGGGTGCTGAGCGCTGCACTGTCCAGCTGGTGTCTGTCTGTCCCCGGGGAGGGTGGTGGCCTGGCCCTTCTAGTTTGTCTCCAGCCACAATGCTGAGGTGTCTCCTCTTGGGCACTGACACCCAAGAGCCCAGTCTCAGAGGGCCTGTTCATCCTTACCCAACTGAACTGTCCACTAGCAGGGCGCACAGCTGACTTCAGGCTGCAGGCTGCCCAGCGAGGTGCTCGCCCGCTCAGCCTCCTCCCTGGGTCCCTTGGTAAGGTGGACAGGAGTGAGTAACAAGGTGCTGAGTCACCCTGAGTCAAGGGCTTTGGCTCTTGAGGGCATTCCAGGATTCACAGTAATTAAGTCACAGCAGCAGGGGCATGATTAGCCCTGGCACATTGCTCGAGTCCAAAAGGGCAGCTTTCTCTGCCCTCTGTAAGCCGTTGAGTCCAACTCAGTGCCCTAACATGGTGGGCAGGGAGACAGGCCTGGCTCCTGCGGCAGGGCCTTGCCCACGTTCCTGTGTGCCCCTTGCTGCCTCTGCAGACAGAAGCAGCAAGAAGTTCAGCCACCGAGAGAGGGATAGGCATTCCTCCCCTCCAGTTAGAGGGAGGCCGACCAACTGCTATTGCTCTGTGATATCTGTTTTCCTGGGAATGATGGCTGTGGGATAAGACCGAGGCGACAGACGAAGCTGGCTGTGCACCCTGCTGCCATGGTTTTGGGGTGTTGTGCTGGCCCTGGGGATCTTTTCCACGCTCTTGCTATCCTGAGCAAAGAATTGGACACAGAAAAGATCCCTGCCTTACATTTCTTGAAGGTGGAAAAGCAGTGCTCTGCAGAGAGGGCATGGCAATTTTGTTTCTCTACTATTTTTTTTTTTTATGAATGACTGGAGAATATGCTACAGCATGAGGCTCCTTTATGCCCAATTATTTCCATGTAAAATTATTATAAACATGGCTCCATTGCCTTAACTACAGCCTTGATGTGAAAGTCAGGAGGTTGGCTTTGGTGGGACTGCGTGCCTACATGCTCAGGTATCCCCCGTCCTCCGCATTGAACCATCCGAAGTAAAAGGGAAGGCCGGTGCGCCTCTTCTGTGGTCTGTGTTGGTTCCCTGACCCAGCCCACCTCTGGGCACAGGCCGGCCCAGCCCCACAGTCAGCCGTACCTAAGGGTGCCAGGTCCCTTTGGGTGGGGAGGACACCTCAGAAGGAGGGGGCGGGTGCTCTCCAGCATCGCCACTAACATCCCTCGATGGGTGCCACAGCCCCGCAGTGTGACGTGTGCTCAGACAGCGTGCTGAATGTTTGAGGTCTTTAACTTACCACAGTGGATGCTGCACTGCAGCGGCCCCCTCCCAGCCCCCACCCCGCCTCCAGCGCTCCGCCGGGATCCCCGCGAGGTCCGCGGCAGCCCTGCAGTCCTCCTGGGTGAGGACTCACGGTGCCTGAGCTGCCAGGGCGGCCGCCGCGCCCTCGCCTGACTCCAAACACTGGCCTTCCATGGTCATTTGGACTTCGGGGAAGAGCCGGGGTCGCACGGCGCCACACCCAGGCCCCCTGAGTAACAGCATCGTGTTCCCAGCGGCCTCTGTTGCGGGGCACTGGGCAGTGGCCTTCACTGTGTTGTCCATCACACCTCGTGAAGACTCGCGGGAAAGAGGACCCGGAGCTGCTGCAGGCAGTGGCCGGAGCGCAGGGGCGTGTTCGGAGCAACGGGAGGCTCGCGGGCGTGCGTGCGCCCCGCACCCAGTCGCGCGGGCCGGGTGGGGCTGGCGCCTGCGTGTGCGTCGGGGCTCCGGGCCCTCACCGCTGCGCCGCGTTCCTGCCCACAGGCTCTTCCTCCTGCGTGACAGTCAGAGCAACCCAAAGGCCTTCGTCCTCACACTGTGCCATCACCAGAAGATTAAGAACTTCCAGATCCTCCCTGTGAGTACCGGGCGCCAGGTGGTCCGCAGGGCCGCAGGGCCGCCTCGAGGGCGCGAGCGAGCAGGAGAGCAGGCTGGCTGACTTGCAGGAGGTGTGCTCCGGCCCTGGGATCAGCGTCCCCTGGCAGTGCTGCTGAGGGTGGCCACGTGTGCCCGCGCCTGCCTCGCCTTGGCCTTTGAGCCCGTAAGCTAGCTCTTGGGCGTGGCAAGAAGGCTCTTTTGCGCGTGGCCTCGCCTTCCGTGAGCTGAGCAGCCCGTGTCCTGATTCGGATGCCCTCCGGGACCACCCTCAGTGCAGCTGGGGATATGACACCGAGAACTGATGCCACGTGCTTGCCGTGGTGCAGGCGCGGATAACTGTCAGGGACGTTCCTCCCCCAGAACTCAGACACGGAAACAGCTCTGCGAGGTCTGGAAAGCCCGCGGCGGCCGCGGCACGCAATCCTTTCGCAGGCTCCTTGGCCCCCAGCGTGGTGGCTGCGTTCCAGGCACCAGGCAGCGGTAGGCAGGTTCAGGGTGTGACCGCAGGCTCACCGAGTGTGAGCAGACGTGAATGCGCCATGCGCCGCCTGCTGTGTCTCCAGGAGGGTGCTTAGTGCCCAGCCCAGGGTGGCCACCGCATCTGGCATTTCTCCCACGTCGTGTGGCTTTGAATCTGTCCCTGTTCATTGATGTTTAACCTGAGTGCCACGTTGTCCCCTAAAATTCTGCAGTAAGCCTACAACCTCAAAAAAAAAAAATTCCCTACATACAATAACATTAGAAAAGAATGTAGTGAAATTAGGGTGGGGTGGGAAGAGGTCAAGGGAACTGTACAAAAAGCTATGCTGGGGCAGAAGGGAGGAGGGGAATGCTGTGACACAGCAGGGTGACTAGGAAACAGCTCTTTATTGTCCAGAGAGCTAGAGGAAAAGATTTTAAAGGTTTCCCACCCAGCACTGGCGTTTGAGGCCCTTGTCATGTTTTAGTGACTTCAAGCCTTCCGTAGTGAGTACATGTAGCTGAACACCATGTAAGTATGCATAATTGTTACATTTTTATGCATCAGCTTAAAATTATAAGAGATACGGAGTGTAGTTCTAGCTGGGTATAGTGGTACGCACCTAGAATCTCAGTTCTTCAGGGGAGCCAAGGCAGAATTCTGAGTCCAAAGCCAGCATGGACTGGCCATTTAGCAAAAGAGACTTTATTTCAAAATAAAAAGTGAGAGGTAGATTTGCCTCAGTGTTCTCCAGATTCCATTTCCAGTGTCAATAAATAAACAAAAGATAAAATAAAAATAAATTACAATGTAGCTCTGTCTGGCAACAATGCAGTTTCTACCCTAGTGAAAGCAGCCTCTGCTAGTCCCAGTAGAGTCCAGAAAGCCCCTCCCAACATTAGGGGCCCCTCTTAGTGACGCAGCTGTGTCTCTCCAGGAATAGACGGAGGTTTGGGGGCCAGAGGAGCTGGTGCACTCCCACAACACTGTCCGGGGCGTCCTTCCCATGGAGGGGGAGCAGTTCTCACCCGGTCTGTGTCTTCTTGTGTTTCCACAGTACGAGGAAGAGGGGCAGATCTTCTTCACCCTGGACGACGGGAACACCCGGTTCTCCGACCTGATCCAGCTGGTTGACTTCTACCAGCTCAACAAGGGTGTGCTGCCTTGCAGACTGAAACACCACTGCATCCGCGTGGCCTTATGACCTCAGACGCCTGCCCGGCGACACCACAGAGAGCCGACACTGGACGGAGGCGAGGAGGACCCCCCACCCCTAACCCCCACCTCAAAACCTGCGCAGCAACACACATTCACACGGTGCCAACGACCGAGAGCGACCAAGAGCGACTAGTTTTTCACGGTGACTTGCTGGCTGTGGACCCCAATGCCCCCTGTTTCCCGGCTGGGTCAGGGGAGGCTCGTGGGGTCCCCCACAAGCCCGGAAGAACCTGGAATGAGCGTCTTGGCTGGACCCCTTCGGAAGGAGAGGAGCAGAGGAAGCGGAAGAGAACTCTTGCCCTGGGATAATCTTGATCCTTACAACTGCTATGTTTACGTTTCTGTATTGTTCAGTGGCACCCCATGCTGTTGGTGTTGTGCTCAGCCTATGTAGGAGGGTTGTAGTTTTTTGATGCGTGTGAGACAGAAAACATTTCCGATTGGCAGATTGCAGGCTGAAAAGGGTCCCTGGAGGTCCCCGGGGGTAGCCCACACCCCCTGCAGGTTGTCACTGTGTGAATTTGGCTGCCCTATTACAAACTACCCCCTGCCCTTCCCTGTATACTTGAAAAGCTTTTTTTTAAATAAAAGGTGTCAGCTGTGGTCAGCTCCCGGCCCTTCTTGGGGGTGGTCTCGCCGCCATGGTCTTGGTCATTGCCGTGCTCAGAAGTTGGTCCTCTTGTCTTTAGGTGTCTAATTCTTTTGGCGCTGGCGACATCACCACATTGGGGAACTCATGGGCCCCACACAGCCCAGCGCGGGACCTGCCGCTAGGGGTGCGGGCGCAGCCCCTGCAGCGACCCTCACGGTTTCCTGAGGGCACCCCAGGGGCTCAAGGATCTGAAAAGAAACCTGCACCTGGTTGGCTAGGTGCTGTATCCCAAGGGTTGCCATGGTAACAAAGGCCAGGAAATAATGGCCTGGGGCCCAGAACCTGGCTGCCACTTCACAACCTCTGCTTGGCACCCCTCCAGCTCCCTCTCTGTAGCCTTTGGCTCTCGGGCACAGAGCCAGCACAGAGCTGGGTTGAGGACTTCAGGGGTCCTTTGTACATCCCTTAGCTGAGTCACCAGGTGTGAGGGTGACGGGCAGGGCCCCTTGCACAAGCAGATGACTGCCACGCCCGGCAGCTCTCTGTCCTTCCCCGAAGCCACGCCTGACCGGCTCCTGTGACAGCCAGCGCTGGACCTCCCAATCCCACCTTGCCTCCCAGACCCTCCTCCCCTGCCCTCCTGGTGACGGTGACAGACCAGCCGCCAGTGGATCTGGTGTAGAAACACTGTATCTTAGTTTACAGCCCATGCTCCAGTTGTGTCCGTGAGACGTCTTACCTATGCGAGTGAAGAATATTTTTGCAAAACGTGCTTGTGGCCATCAGATGTGTGCTCGATGGCATTTTCTGCCCCTCGCAGTCACTTTCTCATCCCAGCTGTTGACTCTGAGCTCACCCTCAAGTTCGTGCCTGGTGGTGTGTGTGCCTCCTCCATTCTGTGTGTTAGGGGTGGGGATGTCACTGCTGCCGTTTTAACCTTTGTCACTGGATGGAGGTCAAATCTTTAGGGAAAAAAAAAAAAAGCAGTTCTTGGAGATTGTTTTTCTGTTTACGTAGACCAGTCTGCAGCACATAGCCTCTTCCACTGATGCAGTAGACAGCTACGATGTGCAGTATTCTAGTTATGAGTACGCGTTTTGCTTCTAAGATGGGTGGTAGCTTGACTCTGATTCATGGTTTCGTGTGTGTAGCTGGTTGATTTAGTTTTTTGTACCCCAGCCGAAGCGACGGCCCACAGCCTGCACATGCCTGGCCACCTTGCATGGGTGGCTGGGGCTGGGGAGTCCCCAAACAACAGCTTGTCCCTGGGGCTGTGGGCGTCCAGCCCTCCGGCAGGGACAGGCGGACATCTGACGTTTATTTTTGTATTTAATTGACATGAATGTAAAGGGGACAGCTCAGGGTTGTTTTGGAGCCTGTTGACCTTTGAATCTCTGCCTGTGCTTTTCTAAATGAAAACCCCACGTAGCAACCTGGACTAAGTTGAGAAAGAAAATGCCAAATGCTTAGGGTAGTAGAGGCTCGGAGGGAAGCCCTGTCAATAGGTGTTAGAATTCCAGAACGTGTTTTTTGTCTGCTAAACCTTGAAGAAACATGTGCCTGAGCTTAGCTGTTTTGTCTTCTCCTCTCTGCGCTCGATCCCTGACCACCTGACCAACCACTGCGCCCGCCCGGGGGTGGGACAAGCTCATCGTAGACTCGTGATGTCATAGTGCCAGCTACAGTGACCATCAGTGGCCTGACGTGTCCGCGTTTTCAGGGAATGCAGGAGGCGTTGATTCTGAGACAAAACCTTTCTGTGTGTGCTTTGCTTCCTTCTGTATATAGCTCTCTGGCTCGTGAACCTAATCGTAAACTTTCAGGTATTTTTGTACAATGAAGGGACGGATGCTCTGTTTCTTGTAACTCGAAATAAACATGATTATGGTGTTCTTCATTCCTACTGCTCAGGCTCTGTGTCTGCTTTCAAGAGCGTCCTCCCTGGCTCACTCCCTGGCCGTCTCCGCCCACCTGTCCTGTCCTTTCTGCACCTGCAGAGGCCAAGCCTTGCCAGGTCTCAGAGTCACCCACCTGCCACAGTGTGAGGCCCGTAGAGAGCACTCATGTCTGGCAAACCCAGTGGCACTTCCCCTGCAGTGGGACAATGAAAGTATCAACAACCTGGGTTTTCTGGTCCAATAAGAAACTCTGGCTGCGGCCAGCCAGATAGCTCAGCAGACTAAAGCACCTGCGTAGGCAGACGCCGGGACCGGGGTTTGATCCCTGGCATCACATGCCATGCTGGCCCTGCCCAGGGCATGCTGAGACCGGGCGTGGTGGCGCTCGCCTGTAATCCCAGCACTTGGGAGGCTGAAAACAGGAGTCCAATCTAGTAGTGAGACCCTGAACACCCTGTACTGAAAGAAAGAAAGGAAAGAAAGAAAAAGAAGAAACTGGGCCTGGGCATGGTAGTGCATGTGTATAACCCCAGCCCTCTGGAAGGCTGAGGCAGAAGGATCACAAGTATAAGCCCAGAAGGGTGACTCAACTACCCAGTGAGGCCCTGTCTCAAAATATAAGGAAGGAGATGGGGTTGTAGCTGAGTGTGGGGCCCTGGGTTTGGTCCCCAGTGCCAGCTCCAAGAAACAAACCCGCAAAGGTGAAGGGAGTGGCTGGCTCTGCTGTGCTTCCTGGCCCTCCACCTGCAGACACCTTTGAGGCACCTGCCTGCACCCCACCCTCCCCAGCCACAGCCACGGTATGTGCTCGCATCCCCACCCGTGGCCACTGGACACCTACAGTGTCTGGAACACCCCTGTCACTTGCTTTTAAAATCTCAGTCCTTAGTTTCAGGTTGAACTTGGTGGCAGAACAAGGCTGCCATTACTCTGGGTCCTGGACAGCCATCCCTGGAGTGCTGGGCTCTGTGACCAGGCGGCTGGGGGAGGTGGCCAGGCAAGTCTCCAGGTCACACCGACTGTCCTTCCTGCCTGGGACACAGAGCTACACAGGGGAAGGGCAGAGTCGGCCACGCTCTCTGCCTTGGAGGTGAACCCGCGATCCAGGGTGAACAGCAAATAAGAGAAAGCCCCCCCTCCCAGGCTGAGGTCGCGCCTGTCCCCCACCATCATAGAGGCGGCAGTGCTGGTCACCAGGCCCGAGATCCAGCAGAGGAGGGTGGGGTGGGAGCAGAGGGCTGGCCTGATGCAGCCTGTCGCGGGCTCGGGCACTTGACTCGCAGTCCCACCTTCGCACACCATCCTGATGGGGTCCCCGAACCAGCGGCTGCCCTGTTTGCAGAAGGACCTGCTTTGTTCTACTGGGAACTACCAGACAGCATCTCGGGTCCCAGGAGGTTTGTCATTTGAAATCACCACTGTGGTCAGCTCTCCCTAGTGTAGCAGCAGGCAGCCCTGTGTCCCACAGGTTTCTCCTCACTGGATTTGACTGAGCAGAAAACTTTGACCATTGCCAATGTAACTGGGTCTCCTGATCGCCTCTGTACCCAGCACGTACAACACCGCCATTCCTCATGTGGAGGTGGGACATGGGCACACACAGCTTAATTCCTTTCTTTATCTCATAGCTCTCCCACCCCCACTGCCTCTTAGTCCCCTTCCCCTTTGAGGAAGACCTTATTCCCTCCTTTCTAGTGTCTATCCCCAGAGCTGGATGAGACCCAGAGTAACAAAAACAGCCGTGGGTAACAAGAGCAAAGCAGAAGGCATCACAACCCCAGACCTGAAATTATATCACAAAGCTACAGTGATAAAAACAGTATGGCAATGATGCAGAAGAATGTTCAGCAGAGCAGACTGGAGGGTGCAGAACAAACCACACACATTCAGCTTTTGATCTTTGACCAAGGGGCTGAAATCACACACTGGAGGAAAGGGTCTCTATCACTTTGTGTTGCATTGGGAATCAAGTCACCGAGGGGATTTAAAGCACACAGGATTGCGCGAGATCTGCTCAAAACCTGCATTTCCCATAAGGGACTTGTGTGTACAGCACAGAGTGGGCATCTGCAGGCTTTGGTGCCGGGGGGAGGTAGGGATCCACCTGTGCAGGCCCCTGGGGCTGCTCTGCAGCTCACCACGCACAAGTGTTGGGGATCGCAAGGGCTGTAGCACACACGGCTGCTGAGGGGAGTGCAAGGGGTGGGCAGGCGGCCGGGGGACTGCTGGGAAGGCGTCAGGAATGACCGTGGAGCCTGCATGTGCCTTGGCCCACACACGGCCTGTGCAGTGTGACAGTGACACGTGGCCACCCACATTTAGCTAACTGCAAATGGAAGCTCAATCTGAGCCACACAGCGAATTCTCGTTGACCATGGAACATGCAGGAGGGTGGGAGTTGTGTGTGTGTGTGTGTGTGTGTG
>NDGN011444877.1:0-10828 GCA_002564285.1 Tympanoctomys barrerae
GTGTGTGTGTGTGTGTGTGTGTGTGGAACTGGGGATTGAACTCAGGCCTTTGTGCTTGCCAGGCAAGCATTTACTCTAGTGAGCTATCTCCCCAGCCCTTTAGCAAGTTAGTGAGACCCTGTATCCAAATTTTTAGAAGAGAAAAAACAAAACAAAACAAAAGAGCTGGGAGTGGAGTACAATTTGAAGGTCCTACTTCAGTGCCCAGTATGGAAAGGAAGAGAAGAGAGGGAGAGGGAGAGGGGAAAGGAGAGGAGAGGAGAGGAAGAGGGAGAGGGAGAGAGAGCGGGAGAGGGAGGGGAAAGAGAGAGGAGAGGACAGGGAGAGGGAGAAGGTGACCTCCCCTCTTGACCATCAGCCTCTTCCTGTGTAGAACAGGCAAGCAGGTGTTCCCACACCTCTCGGGACAATCATGAAGAGTGAGTGTGATCATATGTACTACACTGTGATGACCTGCTAACAGCTATTTTGGGACTTCTGAACAAAGTAGACAGAGCCTTCTGTGTGTCTGAGTGTGACTCTTGGTTATGGAAGCTGGAGTTATGTCATATGGAGACTGAGAACTTTCTAGATCATGTTCATCCAAACTGCAAATCTTAATCCACTATTGGATTAAGAGATTAAGCTAATCTCTTCTCCCTCTCCCCCCGAATGAATACTCACCACTACGTCTTCTAGAGATCTGTGTTCCACTTATACAAAGAAGTCAACAGAGTGAGCTGTGTCTTGTAAACAAGGCACCACCTCTAATGTGGATAGTGAGGAAGAGCTATTTCCTGATAATCACTGTATTCTCATGTTTTAGTTGCAGCGTTTGAGTGCATTGTTTCATTTCATCATCCCAAACCTTTGGATACCTTTGTCCTGTTTTCCAGAGGAGGATCATTGAAGTTACAGGAATTGTCCAAGGTCATGTAGCTCGTGGTGTGGCATGAATAATACTGGCTCAGATCAAATAACAAAGATGAAACTTTAAAAAACAAATTAATTCAAGGAGTCCACATTTCCTTCTGTCCACAGAGGAGCATACGTGGAGGAGAAATAATCAGACACAGCTGCAGTCAACATTACATGGCAAGCTGGGAGCGGGGTGCAGAAAGCTCAGCTAAGACCTGGGGGTAGAGATTGGGCTGCTGCTCGGGAGCTGAACTGGAGAGAGCTAAAGCTTTCGCTCCTCACAGGATAGGCCTGCAGCCTGGGCAGGTGAGAATGCGTGAGGGGCACTGAAGACTGCTCTGTCCTGGCTCCCTGGCCAGGCAGCCCCGTGTGTCAAGGCCGGCTCTTTTCCAGAGTGATTCCAGAGGACTGACAGGGAGAACTTTGGTGCTCTCCTCAGCCTGAGCTAGGAATCTGGACTTGGGGAGGCGCAGTTCCCGTCATGCCCACTAGGTGATGCAGTGGCCCCAAATATGGCCACTCTGGGCTGCTCAGCGAGAAAACAAACGCTATGGAAGGCCAAGCGTTAACTGTGGATTCCACAAGACCCCTAGAACACCAGAAGTGCTGATGAGTAATTACGTGTTCTTTTGCATGCCAGATTTCCGATTCTGTTAGATTCCAGGTTCTGTGCTCTGTGACATTGGCATGCCAGCTTCAGTATTCATGCGACCTTTAGAAAGGTACCTGACCTCTTAGTCTCAGTTTTGTCACTGTACACTGTGCAGAATCCTGGCATTGTGTCAGTGGGGCTGCTGTGAGCATTAGGAAAGAGGACAAGGGAAGAGCCATAGAGGTCAGCCACTATGACTATTATTTGCCTTTCCTGGTGGAGTGGCAGGATCTGTCCTGATCCTGCATTGCCCAGAAGATCTGAGCCACCTGCAGCCCTGTAAGGTCCATCGGGGAGGACCCCCTAACATGCACTGAGTGAGGGCAACAGCCTTGGAGGCAGGAGTTGTGGATACACAAGGACACTTGGCTCGGGACCCTGTCAGAGCGTTAGCAGAACCAGCCTTCCTGGGTCTCACCTACTTCCCAGGTGATGTGACCATGAACAAGTCCACCTGTGTACTGGGGCGAATCTCCAGTCGGAGCAGGACACACTGGGTTAACACATGGTGCTTTGGTAATAGCTGCATAGTGTTGACAGTGGAGTTATCATCTGCTGCTCTCAACATTTTCAATCTCAGGAAACCAAAAAGCAGGGAATCACTTTGAATTGTGAATGACTGCTACCAAAAGAAAGCAAACCCATAAAGCCCTTGTGAGCAAGTATGTTGCCAGTGTTTCCACTGAACTAATTCCTAACCTGCTAAATTTGAGCAAACAGTGCCTCCTTCAAGGGTCGCTGCTCCAGAAATAAACCAGCTGTCAAGCTGCTGGGAGGACGGAGCTCGGGAGAGCAGCTCTCTGGGTCAATTTTGATTTCTCTGGGATGGCAGCATCGTCACCCAGGTTGTGGGAGCTGACTGGCCTCATGAAGACCACAGCTGAAGGAGGAGAGAGACCTAGGCACTGTGGTGACCAGGTTTTAGAATAACCAGCTGTGCAGTATGTGGGATCGGGGCATGGGAGTTTCAAGAATTTCCAACATCATCAAGTCCAGTCTCAACCTTCCCACATTAAAGGACCACCAAGATTCATCAGGAAATGAACAGATATCCCCAGGAAGAGATGCATGTCTAGAGTCAATGGATTGAAAAAATACAGAACAACTAGGGATTCCCAGTATTCGGGGATCCATTCTTTGTTACAGCAGGCGTTTTAAATCGATCTTCCTTAGGCATAATTTTTATGATATAAAATGAACCCATCTTTAGCATACAGTTCTGTGAGTTTTGACTGATGTCTTCCTAAATAACCACCACTCTCCGTGCCTCTTGACAGTCAAGTATACCTCCGACTATCAACTTATCTGACTTCCATCACTATAGGTTAATGTTGCCAGTTTAAGGACTTCAAGAAAATGAAATCATACAGTGTATATGTTTGGCGAATGAAATGCCAAGTGTTGGCAGCAATAATTCTCATCCATTGCTGGTGGAAATGTAAAATGGGATGACTGCTTTGTAAAACAGCCTGACGGTTTCTTCGAGTTAAACATACACTTACATTATGACCCAGTAATGCCCCTCTTGGGTATGTATTTACCTAAGAGATAAGAAAACGCACGTCCACAAGAAAGATCTGTAGACAAACGTTCATAGCAGCTTTGTTCATTATCACAACAAACTGGAAACACCCCAAATGTCCATCAACAGGCATGGATAGCTAAACGTAGTGTATTCAGACAGTGGAGCACTATCCTACAATAAGAAGGAACAAACTGTGGGTATGGAAGACAGTGAATGATCAAACAAGCGTTACAGTGCAGGAAATAAGCCAGATGCAAAGATGTATTCTGTGCTGTTCCGTTCATAGAACTCTTTTTTCACCATTTTGACTCCTTGCCACAGCATCAATCAGGAGTGAATTTGAATTCACTCTTTACTCGCGTTAACTTCATACACCTTGACAATCCAAAACTACTCATCCCATTTACTCCTTTCATTTTACAAGCAAAAGAAAAAGCCCGCAGAGGTGAGGCGACATGTGTAAGGCTGGTTTCCCACTGAGGAGAGAACTGAAACCCTCTAGGTCATTGCTAACTTTTAAGTCCCACAGTATATTTGTCAGTCTTTTGGTACCTGCTAAGGGTCTGAGTGGAACTCTAGACCATGAAGGAGCTATCGGAGACTCTGCCACGTGGGTAGATCCCCTGAGCCAGGTCAGAAGCATGTGTAATGTCCACAATAACTGGAGCCTCTCCATCCCTCAGGGATGCTGGTCCACTCTACAGAAACTTAGATATAGAATCATCCACCCTTCGTGCCAACATACACGCACGTGCACACACGCGCGCGCACGCATGCACACACACACACACAGAGTCTGATTTCATGTTAAAAATATATCCCTGGAGCTCTCAGCTGCTTCCGAACAACAGTCTGATACTAACCCCAGGCTGCTTGTATGGTAAAATGATGTTCATATACCTTCTGGGATAGGAGCTGTAGCAGTAATTGGGCTGATGCCTGAGTATGCCAAAGGACGCTTCAAATCAAACCATGAGTCTCCTTGTGGATCTTCAGCAGTTGTCTTGTTGGTCCTGTGTCTCAGTCTGGATTCGGTTAGGAGAGTAGAAGCTACCCATATATTCCAAGCATGTAAACATTTAAAAATAGGATTGAGGCTGACTGACCAGTAGAAGGACCAACCAAAACATCAAAGAGATGTTGTTCAAAGATCTTAGTTTATAGGATCACTCAACCTATAAGACAACCTCAGTGCTGCAAGCTAAGAACTCTCTAGGAACTTCCCCATAATTGTAATGGCCACAGCACCAGACTTGGGGCGTTCCAAGCAGCTCGTTGGCCAGCTCCTGTGCCTCGCCCATTGGGCATGTGCAAGTCTCCAGGAATCTGTGTGCGGTTGCTGCAGTTGCAGCTCCTCAGGGTTGTGGATGTTAATGGAAACGCTTCTGGCATAGACCAGGCACACAGAGGTTCCCACTGTTGACCCCTCTACCCTGCCTCTGTCCTCTCAACTGCTTTGCATGAAGAGAGCCATTCTGCTCGACTTGGGCTGATGTTGGCTTGGTGTTCAGCAGAAGTGCTTTCCATTAGGGCTGAATTTTCAGCTGTTGCTCCCTGTGTTTGTGGACATTCCAGCTTTGAGAACATCTGTTGGAGCTATGAGGACAAGCCAGGCTTGGAGCACAGATGGGCCGTTCATACTTGGCCCCTGAGATTTTGCCAGCAGCTTTGCTTGCTTTGGCTTCCTTGGATGAGCTTGGACCTGCGCACCAATCTTGGCCTTGTTTGCTTAGCTATTTTTGCAGTTCCTCTCCTGCCATGGTCAGTGCAGTACAACAAGTCGCCTGTCTGTAGACAGAGGGTTGGTTTCAGCTGAGTGTAGTGAAAGAACTTTGAAAACTACTCAGCCACCATTTGAGGAACTTACGTCTTGATGGAAGAACAGCCTCGCTTATGTGATAAGAAACCACTTGGTTTCATTCAAGTTCAGATAATTGCACTGGTATACTGTGCTCTTCCCCATTACAAGGCGTGATCAGAATCTATTATGAATATTTATTTGTAACAAGGAAAGACACACTGTCATTAATCCCCTAAAAATACTCCCCATAGCTTCCCACATGTAGATCACTGTTCTTGCCACTCTTTGAAGCAGCTGACCATCCTCTATCTTCTCTGGCGGCCTCAGTGGTATCCTCAATTGATCTAAAAAGCTTCTGGCAGTGTCCATCAGCTACATGCGTTACACTGGGTCTCATCCACCTTCCTGGCCAGGCCGGGCGCCGTGTGGCCTCAGCTTCTTCCACAAAGTCAAGATGACCACAAAAGATGAATATTTGGCATCAATTTAGGACATGGAGGGAGCACCACTGAAAACACAAAAAGAACTTCTAGAACCACTCAGAGAGTGACCGAAGTGATGGGATAAGTGTGTTCAAAGTGAGAGGGAGCAGTTCTTCAGTGAGAATTAGTGATGGGTCTTTTGCCGTAATAATTTTAAACATTTGTCATACCATTTTAGCACACCCTGCAGTCAACTATTATTCAAGTCAGTATTTGTTAAAAAAAAAAAAAAAAAAAAGATGTCTTAACACCATTTTCCCCCACACAGCTGAAACCAACACTCTGTCTACAGAGAGGCGACTTGTTGTGGTGACAGTTTTTAAATCAGAAGTTAACATAAAAATAAGATGCTCCTGCCCAATGTTGCCTCATTTTCTTTTTTTTAATTTTTAGGGCTCGCCAAATAGCTCAATGGATTAAAGCGCCTGCAAGCAGGCCCAGGAGCCAGGGTTCAATCCCTGGGCCTGCCGTCCTGGCCTTATACCCGGGGCGTGCTGAGATGTCAATTGAGACTGGGCATGGTGGCGCATGCCTGTAATCCCAGCTCTTGGGAAGCTGTAAACTGGTGAATTACTATGAGTCCAATCTAGTAGTGATACCTTGAACACCCTGTTGGCCCTTCCCTAAAAAAAAATTATTTTAATGAGAAAAAAGTAGCAATGAAACAGTTTAGTAGGACAGTTACAATAATTAATACATTGCATATTGTTGTCTTCATAGTTCCTCATTTTATTCTTTATTTCTCTTCCTCCAAAATAATTTATTTTGAAATAATAATTGTCTACAGCCATACCAGCCTGCATGCTCTCCTCTGAAACAATAGTAGCAATTCGTGCTCTTCTCTAACCTGCCTTACACATATAAGTTAAATCCTGGCATACTCAAGTAGAGCACGTAGCAAGATCAGTGACATGGTGCAGTGGGTGCAATGCCTCGGGATAATAGGCCCTGACCATGCCTAGCCACCAGCTGAGAGGTTCCAGAGCCCAGAGAGTTACAAGACCTCTCGAAATTCAGCTGGAGGAAAGCAGTGGTAGGTTCTGGAAGAGAGGGTGCCACCTCCCAGCCATGCTGGGCAGAGGGAGGCAGGACAAACCTGAGCCCTCCTGTTCTCCAGGTGCTCGCCCGCACCATGTCCTTCTGGTGCTTCCCGTGGGACACACCCTAAGAAACTGGGCAGAAGGCCCACTGCTGCAGGGCAGCAAGATCCACTTCCAGGCCCCTGAGCAGGGTGCAGCGAAGGGCAGAGTGGCCTGTAGGGTCTGATCCAGTGGACCAGCAGTTCCCTTACTAAGTGAGAACTTTTTACATCCAAGAAGCTTTCTGCACAACTTCATTAAGATTGCCCAATAGTTATGTGACAGTCATTTAGCCAACCCACACCCCCACTGTCAATTAACGCTATTTCTTGTTTTCCTGAAGACTAAAGTCAGTGTGATGAGTCTCCCTCCCTCTCTCCTCCCCCTTCTTCCTTCTCTCCCTCCCTTCCTACTTCTCTCCCTCTTTTCCCCTTCCTCTCCTACTCCTCCTGTCGTCCCTCTCTCCCCCTCCCATGGAGAGACTTGTATAAATATTTTGTATGAAATTTGTTGAGACATCATGAGATGAATGCTAGTTATCTTTCGTCTCTTTGGTTATAAGAGGTGCTCAAAACGGTGACTATCAGCTTGCAGACGTTTATTAGTACAGTAAGCTGCTGAAGTCCATGTGCCTCTTTTGGCAGTATGTGTATGGAGACATTTGGAGTTGTTTTAGGGATAGCCCTAAAAAATGGAATAGGGTCAGAGTTACAACCAGTTCTGAAGCTTTTAGTCTGTTCTTCCCCCAGATTTAGAGATGACAGATACTGCATAAATGTGAGATGAAGGCTTCTGGGGATAATAAATGTGAGGGGCATTGTTCAAAAGGAAGAAGTAGGGGAGAAAGCAGAGCTGCCCCTCTGGGGAGGATGTGGGGGTGCTTCCTCCCCCAGAACTGCTAATAGTCTTTGAGCTCTGTGTACTTACGTTTCTGGGTGCACATTTGCATCAGCTTTGCAAATCGACAGGCGCTTGTTCTCACCGTAGCTCTGGAGTGCAGTGCTGTGTGAATGGCACAAATAATTAGAAGTTAAACACTAAGGCTCTTTCTATAATACATTTTCCATTCTCTTCCGGTGGACTTAAACTTTCCTCGTGTAGCCGGCAGCACAGGCAATAGGAGGTTAGAAAGGAAATCCGCTGTATTTAAAGGAGGCTGTGTGCGACCAGTCCTCAACATGTAGGACATCAGCATAAACTGCCCAGAATTCATTTTCAGCCAGGGAAGGCAAGCAGTGTTCAGTGTGTTGAGAGATTTTAAATTCTTCAGATCAGTAACCTTTTGGCAGATGTTCTTCAAACATAAATCATTTACAAGATAAACTTCACAAAACGCTAAGTAAATGAGGATGTCACACGTGTCTCCTTCGTGCGGGCTCCTACACAGCTTCCTGAGGTTGGACACGACCGAAACACATTGAGCAGGGTACTCTTAAACACTGAGTAGAGGGTTGGGCAACAGACCAGCGCTTCCTATGCTAAAACACTTTATCTGCCTCCAGCACACTTCTTGAAAGCTCAGCCAAAGGAAAAGAATCAAAGCTCCAGCTCATAATAATTCTTTGTATCCAGTACTTAATCTTCTTTAGCCAGCACATGGTTTTTGGAGGTCCTAGCAGGGAACCCGAAGAAGGTGTGTGTGTAGTTGATGCCTATCCCAGTTCCAGTGGTCTTGGAGAAGAACACAGGGTATATCTCTAGTTCACTGATTACAGAAAAAATGCTGGTCAACTTCCTCGTGTTGTAGGCTTCTGATACTTTTACTTGAATGAATGAGTGATGCAGAGTTATGCCAGTAACACTTGTTTTTCTATAATCATAGCTAAGCTTTACTGCTTATCAGTTTTAAAAACAAATGCTTGACATATTGCAAAGACCACGCACAAGCAGTCTTACAAATAAGATGTGTTTTGGCAGAAAACTACCACTGATTATCATTTCCTAGAACAGCAATTTGAGGCCTTTAAAAAAAGTCCCTAGGATGCAGAAGAAACCAGGCTTTATATCTTGTGTAATAACATATTAATTATGAAGGCATTGTCTGCCTCACTAGTAAGGAGCATTGAATGCACTAGATGAGGCTCCAAACTTTTCGGAATCTTCTTTCTCACCATGAACATGGGAATATGTCTTGCCCATTCCTTTCCTACCCTCGTTAGATGACTTTTGTCTCCCTCTGGTCTCCTCAGTGTCACACACAGCCTCCCTCCCTGCCCTCCACCATCTCCTTGTTTCTTCCTTCACTGAGACCCCGGAAACAGAGAATGCCTTTTTCTTTCTTTCTTTCTTTCTTTCTTTCTTTCTTTCTTTCTTTCTTTTTTTTTTTTTTCCTGTCCAAGCTGGCACACTGACTGCATGCACATCCGCCATCGGGTTTCCCTGCTTTGACCGCTCGGCACTGTCCCTCCCATCTGAGGCAGCCCTGCGCCTGCTGTAGGTGCTCACAGCATCTTGGGCAGGCCTCACCTTGCAGTCAGCCCACACCCATGAGCTTTCTCTTGGCTGCTTGGAGGCCAGCAAAACTTCCTGCAAACGTCGACTTTCTCTGACCTTAAAATCTCACTTACTGCTCAGGCCTGATATCCATTCCTGCCTCGCTATGAATCCTGCTGTTCATGGACTGTTGATGAGTAGCCTCCATCTGCCGAATCCCGGGGACACTCCCTCCCATGGAGGTCAGCACTGTGAATCTCCTCTTCCTTCCTGAAACACTGTCTTCCACCCACGCGTCCTGGCTGCTGCCCTGTTCCTTGTGCATCTCGGGCTCCAGCCTGAAACACTGGGTGCCGCAGTGTCCTGGACGCTGCTCATCTCCACTGCATTTCCCTCAGTGGGACCCAGATGCGCCCTCCAGAACAGCTCTCCTACCCGGACATTCGTGAGGCCCAGGCGCACATGTCCAGCCTCCTGCTTGCCACCTCCTTTCCATATGTGATAGGAACCTCGAAATTAAGATTCTGAAAATGATCATAATTCACCTGTGTGTTCCAGCGTAAAGCCTAGAAGTCATCTTTAGTGTATTCCCTTGATGTTCGTGTTCAGCCTAGCAGCAGAGACTGCGGGCCCTGCCTCCACACTGTCTGTGTGTGCACTTCCTACTTGTGGCCCAGATATTCTAAGCTATCCCACACTGTGACCTGCAGTAGCATCCACAGTGGCAACGAAACTTGCTGTCTCCCCCACAAATGACTAATATTTTTTAAACCTGAATTGTAAATGTCACTCTGCTTCTGTAGTGCCTTTTGTGCTTCATGGAAGGTGGAGTGCTATGGTTGAACCCAGGGCCTTGACACTGAGCTGCATTTCCAGTCTTGTTTTTTTCCCCTTGAGACATGTTAGTATTAAGCTATTAAATTTCAGGCCCAGGTGGGCTTGAACTTGTGGTCATCTTGCCTCAGCCTCCCAGAGTTCTGGGATTATAGGTGTCCACCACAACTCCAGTCCCATTAAGTTTGCTTTTAGAATAAGATCCAAATTCTTTACTTTGTCCTACAAGGCGCTGCTTAGTGTGGCCCTGCCTCATCTCACAGAGATGAGTCCCTCTAAGTGTCTCTCTCCCTGCCCCTTCCCCTGTGTGCCACACTCTTGCCTGTCTTCTAGTCTTAGCAAGCTAGCTACTACTAGCATGGCTGGTTTCTTGTCCAGCCCTTCGGTCTCAACTCGAAGCACCTGCTATACACAATGCCCTGTTCCCACCAGAATTTAATTTCCTTAAATGTAACAATAAAAATTGTCCAAAATAAAAATGAAGAATGAATTGACAGATTAGTTGTATAATAGTTCACTCTGTGCCAAAATCAAGAAACTTATACTCATATAATTAGAATTCTCAAAGTAGAAAGTGGTAGGCAATATTTAAAGATTTAAAATTTCTGAATTTAGTTGAACTTACAATACCACATTTCCAAGAATAATGAATCTTTTGCACAAGAAATTTGAATAAAATCATACCAAGATACACAAATATGAAATTGTCCAAAACTTGTTGTAAAGAAAAAAATCATTAAAGCATATACATTAAAAATATTAGCTATGGGAGAACAAAATTAAATAGCATCTTATTCTACATTAGAAAAAAAGGGGAAAAAAGACCAAGTGTGTAAGAAACTAGACTAATTAATTTAAAGGACTGAAAGGAAAAAAATGGTCTGTCCTCTTTGAATTTTATACTTGGCAAACATACCTTTGAAAACTAAAAGTAAAATATTTTCCAGTTACACAAACTCAAAATATTATAATACTTCCAGACATAGCCTGTAGGAAATAACAAAGAGCATAATTCAGAAGGCAAGAGAAATTCTATACAGTCCTGGATAAAGAATAAAGAGCTCAGTGAAATCCCCTCAGGATTTATCCTGAGATCCTGTACTTCAGATTGTAGAACCTTTGTCA
>NDGN011444883.1:0-25308 GCA_002564285.1 Tympanoctomys barrerae
AACTCAGGCCCTTGTGCTTGCCAGAGAAGCGCTTATTCCACTGAGCCATCTCCCCGGCCCCTTTAACTTGGTCTTAAATACCCAGTAGAAAAGTATAACCAAAAGATGTATGAAAACAATACCATTGTAATAAAAGCTAGATATTAAAAGAAGCTCCAACTGCCCTTCTGGCAGTTTCCAGGTATACTGATAGCTATTATGGTTCAGTGAGGCTTAAGAACTATAGTGGAAGCTATAAAACCTCAGCAAGAGTCTTTAAATTCCTTGGCTAAAATTGTCCTGCAAAACCACCAGACACTCCATCTTCTTACAGCTAAAACTAGAGGCACTTATGGCAAGAAATATCAGACTTAGATAATCTACATCAGTAGAGAGGCCTAAGAACCAGCTGATTACAATTGCTATTCCAGTCCCGTAAAATCAGTGTATCTTTCCCTGCCTTTTCATTTTAGTGTTCATGCCTATACTATAAATACTTTAATTTCTTGCAAAATTTGTTTATTCTTGCCTAGAAACTGCCAAACTCCAAGTGATCACACAGATGGAATCAATGACAAATATGCCAAATTCCTTTTACCAGACTCTATTAGGTCAATTTTGTGAAGGGGAAATCATAGTTGTTAAAGTACAATATAACTTCTGTCCAAAGCTCAGCAGATTAGCTCTGGAGAAGGCTCCTGATTGTGGACTCTCCTACACCAACACTTCTCAGCTCAAAGCATCTAGATGAAAATAATATCCCCTTGTCTCCCAACTGCAGTTAGGGCTACCTCTTTAGAGGGGGCAATATTAGAGAGGCAAGTTCAGTAGAAATATTATGGGGAGTCAGACATGGCTAGGCCCTTGAGGGAGTTGGTAGGGAAGATGAGAACACATCCAAACTGTGGTTGGAGGCACATCTAAAGAAGATTAAAGTTACAGTGGTTAGACTTCTCTACAGGATACATGGAAGTCTGAGATTTTGAGACCACCCTTCTCAGGTTTCCTGTATAAATAAAACCTTACCTCATTGGGGTGTCCCATTTTCTTTTGTCCACTAAGGCTAAGATAACTACTAAGACTAAAGACTAGATTATTGACCAAGGTTAATGATGTCATCCATATGCCCTTTCTACTACTGGATCAACATTTAAAAAGCAGCTCTACATATAATTTTATTGGTTGATTATAGTTTTGCCCTATGTTGTACCCACCTTGTGATTTTGCTCTATAAAACTTTCTCAGAGAAGCTCATTAGCACTCCATTCAGCACTCTTCCTGTCTTTTAGAAACTATTTCTATTCCCCAATAAATTTTGCTACTCTTAAAAAATAGTACTACTCATTCCTTTTCATGTCTTTCTAGTATCAGAATATATGACTTAACATAAATAAGAAGACCTACATAATGTCAATAATTCAATAAACAGTTAATTAGGTGGGAACGCACCTTAAAGAAACTTACCCTCCTTCACTTTCTGCTTCCTCTGAACTATTACTTGTTGCTGAACTTTGAACCACAGTCACTCTTCTTTTTCTAGCTCTGTGCTGAGGACTTATCCTATGAACCGTTATCTTCCCTCCAAGTTCATCTTGTATATATTCCTCTAGCTTTGGAATAGTTTCTTTGAGAAATCTGATTTCCTCTTTGAGTTCTTCCATATTTGTCAGTAATTCATTTAACTTCTCCAATATCTGAAGCTGCCTTCTCTGAAAGATTGCTGGTGTTCCTTGGCCATTATATGTTTTATCTTGCAAAGCTGTTGAAGCAAATGTATGATCCAGAGAAAATAATTTTGGCAAACTCATTGCTGTCCTTGGTTTACGAATTTTTTGATACCATAAAACCAGCAAGCTGATACCAGCAGTTCCCACCATGATAGCAAATATTAGTTCTTTGTTTGTAGAATGAGGCATTTCTTGACTTTTGTTCCTAAAATTAAAAACATAAAATATATATGAATTTTATTTTTGTTTTTGCCCAAGACAAAAACATTAGTGTTTTTTAATCAATAAAAGTCAAGTCTGTGCCATTAAAAAACTTGAAAATTCATAAAAATATAGTATTAGTAAATACCCATATAATTTATATGAACTAATAGAAATATTTACTTAATCATACTACTAAAGACTACTGTAAAGTACCAACTTTAACTCAGAATTAATGTTCTGCATGGCCAATCTGAAATTTACCCTTTGTTTGTATTATAAAAGTGTATTAAATAAGACAGAAAATACTATAAATGTTGACAAAATTATTTATATTCTAAACTTTCTGACATTTTATTCATTTATAACTTTCTAGATTTCTTGGTCTTATCTAGTATCTTAAGGCCAAGAAAAAGTGTAATGGATGGCATCTAGCATAATTCCCTATTCACCTTAGAAGTAGGAAAGACTGAGGCAGGAGTCAAAGTTTAACCCTTGCCTATTTACACAGAAGACATCTGGGCCAGGCCACCTGTTGGGAGTCAAGGAAGCTAGGAAATTGAACAAATGTGTGGAGGTGGGACTAGGCCTCAGTGCCTAAAGCAAACAAGCTATGGCAGTCCTGAGATAAACATCCTGTCTGGTTAAGATTGGCTATTAGTTGCTAGGCAACCTTGTGTCACCTATTTCTAACTTTGCAAAAGTATGAATAAAGGACTGTTTTGTTGTGTGTTGAGTTAGTCTTGCCTATCAGGTAGACCAGCGGCTACCTAGCCCAGCTTTTGTCTTCTCGTCTAGCTTTTCTCATTCCTGTCACCATTTCTCCCTGAGTAGACCAGATTGCAGTAAGACCAATGGATCTCTACAGTCACCTTTCCTTTTGATTACCCATCCCTCCCTCCTTCCCTTGCCCTTCAAAACTTCACAAACATGTAGGAGATAAGTAGGAGACTGGACCAATAAAGGGCAAGAAGAGCCAGATCATCTGCCCACGCTTAGATCCTCTGCCTGAAACCTCGTACCATAGGATGTAGGGGGTACCACATTCCTGTCCAATTGCCATAGCAACAAAGAAACTATATAAAGCTTGTAGGGAACAAAGAACTGGACCTTTTGTGTTTTCCTAATTTGGAGAGGGAAACACTTTGGTCACTGGCTAAATTAATAAAGGCTCTGTAATTCCTTTCATTTGGCCTCTCATGGGCAATGTATCCAATCCCAGCTGTTACAGCTCTTCTTTAGCAGCTAGTTCACATCAGAACTTAAATTTAAAGGGACTAATAATATTTTAAAGCAAGGAAGGGCTTAGAGATATCCAACATATTATAGAGCTTTGGTAAGTTTATAATTTATCCATCTCTGTCTTATGCAACATGGAAAACTGAAGCGATAACATATATTCAGGTATCACCCCTTTCTTCTTCTGACTCAAAATTCTGCTGATTTTTACATTTCTACTTATGTTTAAGATCTCAACATTTGTTTTTCAAATTTTCACTTTTTAAAAAACAGAAGTCATTTTTTTAAGCTTTTTTCTCTTTCTGACCTGTGAGTTTTTTACATTCAGGGCTTAGGATATGACCTACCTTATTTGTTATTAACTCAGTTATTTTGACTAAATGCATCATAATCTTTAGTAAATCTTATCTTCATTAGTTCTCCTGGCTACTTTCTGCTCTTAAAGTCAGAAAATGATTAAAGAATAACCATATATAGCCTTTCTTCATGAAACTTTAAGGTGGCAGGCTGTAAATTAGTACTGTGATAAACTATTATAGTTAGAGTAAAATATATTTCAGCTTTTATACACCTTGAAGTTCCAAAATTGTTTTCCTTTCTGTTTTTATAAGCAGATAAGTACCTGCAATAAATCTTACTAGTCACTTGGGAGATATGTTACAAGTAGCAGTTATCCCTTATAAGAAATTACATTTGTAGTTTTTAAAATTTAATTTTTCCTGAAATTTTCTCAAGCAATAGATCATTAGAGCCTTGCCACTTCTGAACCTGAGGAAAGGGAAGAAAATCAGTCCTACAGTGTCTCTTGTTTTTCAACCTAGTTTCTGAACCACAGCACAAAGAGAGAAGAATCAAACAGCCTGAGCTGAACCAACGCAGGTCAGTTTACAGAAACTTAAGCACTTGGAATTTATGACAGTACCAAAGATGAGAGAAGTCCTGTGTGTGGAAAAAATAACATACTGAAGTCCAATCGGGGTAGGCCAAGAACAAATTCTAGGGAAAAAGCAATCACTAGGAAGCTATAAACTGAACTATTCCTAAAGAATACACAGAACTGGGAAGCATTCAGGTTCTCAAGAGTGCTTACAGAATACATGAGGCTTTCCTTAGGGAACCCAGCAGGGTAACGCTTTGGTAATGATGCTATAGTAACCTTAGAGTTTAGGTTACTAAAGCTTTCCCTAAAACAGACTAAAAGTAATCCTTAAAGAAATAAACTGATTCACAAGTAATTTAATTGCCGTGAAGATGAAAGTCCAATACTATTTAAAGTATGAGCTGGGCATGATGGTGCATATCTGTAATATTAGCATTTGGAAGGCTGGGGGAGGAGAAGCGACATGAGCTTGTGGCCAGGCGGGGCTACACAGTGAGTTCAAGGCCAGACTGAACTACACAACGAAATCATTCCTCTAAAAAACCAAAAAATTAAAACTAAAAATAAAGACAGAAATAGAAAAAATCCAGAATTGAATAGCATAAAACCAGTATGTCTGATATCCAATAAAAAATGATTTCACATGCAAGTAAGTAGGAAAATGACAGTTGAAAAAGAACAAGCAGTACGTATGGGGGAGGGTGACAAAAAGTCCTAAGTTAGCTAAAACATAAATTCAACACAATCCAAAAAAACAAGAAAACCAGATCAAGACACAATATTAGTAAGTGATAAAAATCACTGATGAAGCGGTTACCTTAAACAGTCAGGAAAATAGACAGCACAAGCAGAGAGAGGCTACACAGTGAGTTGAAGGCCATCCTGACCTTGTCTTCAGAAAAACAACAATGTAGAGAGAAAAGATATAGGAGATGTATGCAGGAACAACTCAGGCACAGAATAATAATAGAGTGACCTCTTTAAAATGCTGAAAGAAACTGCCGATTTATATTTATATACTTAGTAAAATAGCTTTAAAAACAAATGGTGAAATTAAGATTTTTTGGACAAAGAAAATTTGTGAGAATTCATTACCAAAATATGTATATATGTATTTATGTATATATGTATATATATGGATAGATATAAGATAAGTGCTAATGGAAGTTTCTTAAGCAGAAAGAAAATAAGAGACTTGAGATGCACATAAAGAATAAAGAATACCAATAGAAACAAACGTTTGAGTAAATACAAAAGGAATATTTTCCGTTTTAAAATTTCCTTACAATTGTTCATTAAAGCTAAAATAATAATGCCAAAGGGCTTATAAGATGCATATCAGTAAAAAGTAAAACAACAATAACTCAAGTATGAGAAAAACACAAATCAAAGTATGTACTTTATTTGTAAATGTCTTAGAGTGTCATATCAAATTAAATATGCATAATCATAAACCCTAGATCAACCACTAAAAAAACTATAAATGCACAGATAAGCCAGTTAGTAGAGATAAAAATGGAACACTAAAAAAAGTCACTTAGACCAAAAGAAGGCAAGAAAAGGAGAAAAAAAAAAAGCAAAATGGAAAATAAATAAGGCCAGAAATGATGTTATAACTTTATGGAAATGAAGCCAAAAGATCAAGAAATAACAGTATCATTGTTTGCCAATAAAATATTAAAACAAAAATTGATGAAAGAGAAGAAATACTAGCATATTATACATCAATAAATTTAAGGCAAGAAGGACAGGCTCTAGTGTACAGGTACAAGGGTTGATTTTTTATTTCTTAATCTTTTATTTATTTATGTACTTATTTGGTAGAGTCTCACTATGCAGCTTGGATTCATAATGATCCTCCTTCCCAGGACTGGGATTACAGGCGTGCACCACCATACCCAGTATCATTGGCTGGCATGGTGTGCTCGGGGTTCCGAGGCCAGCATGGCATGCAGTACCAGGAATCAAACCTGGATCCTTGTGCTTGCCAGGGAGGTGGTTAGACTGCCAAGCTATCTCCCCAGCCATACAAGGGTTGATTTTTGATGAAAACACATTCGTAGCAATGACAGAAAAGAGATTTGGGTAGAAAGGTAGATACGGTGCTAGAAGCTTTTTGCAGTTTTGATTGCTTTGTGCCCTGTGGGAAATAGGAAGAAAATAAACAGCTGAGAGAAATATTGGAAAGATGCAAATTATGAATTAAGTTGGATACATGAAAGGCGGCTTCCTATACCTTTTATCCTACAATTCCACATATCCTAGCAAACTGCTACTATATCCTATACATGTAATAGCCAACTAAATGTGATGTTTTGAAATGTCCTATGCAAGAGTCTGAAAGAATAGGCAGTATGCATCTATTTCCAAGAAGCCTACTTTTAAAAGAACATCTCTCTTCAGCTCCCTGTTATATTACATCATATGTAGAGACCATAGGAATTACTCTGTTTGAATGCCCCAATTTATTACAGGCTGAAGTTAATGGAAAAGAACTGTAAAATAATCTTCCAGGAATTATCTCCTATCTTCAAGAGCTTCAAGAATCTCTTCCTGTAAACCAAGGACTCCAGAGAAAAGTTTGGCACCTAAACTGGACTAATGGACTACAGAGTATCTTGCCTGGGATTTTCGTTTGTTTTTCTTGTGGTGCTGGGAATAGAACCTAGTGTCTCATGCATGCTCTATCACTGGGCTACATCCACAGCCCCAGTGATTGTCCCCCACACACAAAGAAAATCTTTACCTAATTTGCATCAATGTGAACTGCAAATCTATCAGCCCACTCCCATTTATCTCTTCCAAGAGATATGCCAGCAATATACTTTGGTAAATTTGTAATCATAACTGTTTAATTTTATCCCCATAAAATGTACACTGTACTACAAATAAAGCAACAGATGCAACAAAAGTCATTATAGGCCTAGACTCACCTTCACATCACAGCTAGTAAGTATGCAGCAAACTCGATGATCTTCAGGTAATGTTTCATTTAATAAAATGACTAGGACTGGGCATGTAGTTAAAACGGAAGAGCAAAAATTTAGCATGCTTGACACCCCAAGTTAAATGCCAGCACCATACACATAAACACACAAAAAAAGACAAAAGTTAACCAGAGATGTCCATAAGCTGATCTACAGGTCTACTGAAAGGAATTTTCTTATACTGGGATTCCTTTATTTGAATTATCCCAGTAGGCCTTCCTTACAGCAACTTGGTTTGAATTTTTTTCATTTAATGAGCAAATAGTTGTGAAAAGCTACCTAACAACACGTCCTTGAGGCAGAACCTGGCTTTAAACACATGAGAAATAGTCACACTTCGTCTAGCTTTACTGAATTTCAAATTACTCTCTTGAGGCAGATCAAAATAATAGTAACAACCTATTATTGTTTTGCAGATAAGCAAACAAGAACACAACTGTCAAACGTTTGTCCTAGGCCATCACCCAACTAGGAAGAGAGAAACGTTAACCCCGAACACCCTTTTCCTAACTCCTAGAGAGAGACCCTCTGGCTGCAGGCTGAAGATCAGAAAGCATCAACAAGGACACGAAGGAGAACGCTGGCTGAGCAGAGGTGAAACAAGACTTCAGAACTGTGACAAATTAAGACTAGAATCAACAAAGCTGACATTTGTTTTAAGAACTACAGTTATAAAATAATAGCTTAGGATACACCTTAACTTTATAACAGGGTAAAACAATCAGGCTTCTATTACCATTTGAAAAATGGTAAGATTTAAAACTTCAGTTAAAAAAAGCAGTAACTCAAGACTGTATCATTGTCTGCAGCATAATTTCAGACGTATGAAGGTATTTCTGTAGGTCTTATGCTTTTAATTATGTTAGTAGAATAAACTGGTAGTAAGGTATAAAAATACACGTGAAAAACTTTACTAATCTGACTTTACAACTCTAAAATTTTAATAATCAGATACAAACTATTATTCCTGTTACAAGTTTCAGTTTGAAGGCACTAGGAATAACAATGGAAAATGATAAACATTATTTTGGTATAAATTATTAGCATCTAAAGTTAATGTGTAACACATGATCAAAGGTTTACAGAGATGCGGATCACCTAAATGATAGTCAAGTTTCCCAAGGGAGTGGCCCTGAGAACCTTTAATAGTTTAACAGATTTTCTACAGAGACCCCAAAAACTGTATTTGCAAAGAGAGTTCTAATACTATTTTATCTGATTTTAATTAGTTTTCCTATTTAAAATTTCCTTAAACTGAAAGCGCTCCAGTGTTTGGTCTATCTGTAAATGTTGGATAGCACTAATAATCTGGTCTTTTTGAGTCAAACAGGTACAGAATCCAAATCTAAGCGGGGTCAAAACCAGGAAAACAGTTTCCGAGGAGGCGGAAGGATTAGCCCCAGGGGCTGTGGGGCGAGCCGAGCGGGGCTGCGAAGGGCTCGGGCTGAAGGCTCGGGCTCCGCAGCGCCCGCCTCCGCGACCCCCGAGCGGCGTCCTTCCCGGAACGCCCGCGCCCTCCGCGCTGCAGCTTCCGGACGCGGCCCGCGAGGCCCCGAGCGCCGCAGCCCGCCGCCGCCGCCCCCTCGCCACGAGCCGGAAGTGCCGCGCCCCCGCCGGAAGTGCCGCGCCCTCGCCCCGGCCTCGCCCGCCCGGAGCCCACTCCCCTCAGGTACGCACCGCGCTCGCCGCGCCCGCCTCTGCGCCGAGGAGGCCCAGCACCAGGACGCGCCTGCGGCCGCGGCTCCGGCGCCAGGGCCGGCAACCTGACCCAGATGGCGCGGTCCCGGGGGAGGAGCCCCGGCCCCTGCGGCGGCGCCCGCCTCCGCCCGCTGAGGCTCCGCTCTCCGAGCGGCGCCTGTGCGCTTCTCTCCAAAGAAGCGGGCTGCGCCCCGCCGCCCTGGTCGCCCCGCCGCCGCCTCCCCTCACCGAGTCCCCGCGGCCCTCGGCCGGCGGCCACCGCGTCTGCCCTCGCACGTCCCCTCGCCCAGCACTGCCGCTCCTGCCCCGCACCCCTCTCCCCGAGGTAACCCTTCCTGCGGCCTCCTCAGGAGCCACAGCCTTGAACTCGGTTCTCAAGATAGACCAGCGCAGACGCACGTTTTGCACAATTACTAACCAAGTCGACTGCCCTGTTCTCACTTCCCTTTGACTCAGATTCCCCTTTAAAGAGACATTCTCCTGGTTCTTGGCTTCCCTCCGGGCCTACTTACCTCTGGATAAAAATCGCTATCCTCTTGGTATAGGCAGCTGAATTAGAGATATCACAGGCAGGCAGACAAGGCTAGGCCCTTAAAGGAGACAGCACGGAAGACAAGACACCTTGCCACTGTAGGAGAGACAAGAGAGAGGACGCCCCTGCCACGGGCCAGACCCAAGGACCAAACATGGAACACATTCTTAACCTCCCTAAAGATAAGGATCGGGATTGATCAACACTTGGAAGAAACCATAAGAGTCACTAATCCAACCACTACTGGCTGGCTACCTGATAAGCTCCTGTTCTGTTTTCATGCCCGTTTGCTATGTGACTCGCTTTCCCGTTTGATCCCGGAGTTAATCAATTGTACCTGAGCAGTTGTACTTGTAACCTTAATGGTTGACCATAGTTTTGTCCCAGTTCATGTGCAGGTCCCCATGTTTTGCACCTTTGACACCCCTCACCTCATGGTTTTGCTCTATAAAAATCCCTAGAAACAGCAGATTCAGGGGCAACCCACTTGGGTCACCCTTCTGTCCTCACAGACTGGAGCTTTCTTTCCTCAATAAGTATGTTCTGCTCTTCACCTCCATTGTTGCTAAAATTCATTCTTCAGTTTTAGAGAACATGATTTCAGCCCAGATATCTTTCAGGTTGGGACTTTCATTCCCCTATATCACTCTCACTTTCAGTGGTTTGTATAATAAAAAATGATTGTAGCAAATAAACAATTGAAAACTGGTCTGTCCTTTCTTGCCCTCAACTTGAACTTTACTACTGGTGGTTTTAATTTTAGGCTTCTATAGAATTTAGTCTTAATTACTAAATTCACCATGTACTAGAACACATTCGCTTGCGCAGCGTACACACACCCTTTTTTGTAAGGATCGGAGGGCTACTTGTACAATCCATATACTGCTTCTGATGGAGATTTGGGTATTTCATCTCAAATGATTTTTTTTTCTCAAGTGTTAACTGCATTAATAAATAACCATTGCCACTGTCATTTTAGTGAAAGAAGAGAAGAGGCTGATACTCTCTGAGTCAAAGCTAGTAAACATTCCCCTCTACAAAACCACCATCATTCCTGTTTTGTTTTAGAAGTTACTATTTGCTCTTTTATTTTTTTTTTACCAGAATATGAATATAATATAGATCAGGCAGGCAGGTTAACAATAGGCTTTTTCCTTTAACAATATTTTTATAAGATTTTAATACAAAAAGAACCTGTCTTCAGTGAACTTTAAAAGAAGCTTTAAATACTTAAAACTTAAGCTTTTCCAGGAGTCCACTGAGATAAACATTTGAAAACATTTACTTAATAGTAATATGAACTCTTAAGGAAAAAGCAAAAAATTTTATAGTCTTTCCTATAGTAGTAATGTGTCAGTTTTGTTTCGCAATTTTATCTAAGTGGTTTTATTTCTAAGGAGTAACTGAATGACAAACTTAGTTTCAACCCTGTAATTAACTGTCCTGTCTTATTCCTTGTTCAATTATTTCCAAATTTTTAGCCATCTGTCAAATGACCCAGCAAATAGAACATCCAAAGAAAACGAACTGCTTTAGAGGTTGATCAAGAGTTTTGTCTTTCTTTCCTTCACAAGATAAAGAAGGAAAGAAAATTTTGTTGTTGTTAGAAATTTGATACAGAATTTACTTAAAAGGTCAAGGGCTGTTAATGGTCAAATGCAACAATTCACATTCCAGGACACTTCATTTTGCCTGTCAGATTTTTAAATTTACAGCCTTAGTTCCTTCATTTATAAACTCAAGGCTGAGTTACCTAGTTAAGCACCGCTATATACTTCTTTCTGAAACAGCAAAATCAACTTTATGTCTAGCTTGGAGCTGAGGAAGTACTGTAGTTTAGTTCTAAGTACAGTAGATAAAAGTATTTTAAAATTAAGAACACCTGGGAGCCAGGGAGATGGCTCGGTAGAACAAGCGCTTCCCTGGCAAGTGCAAGGGCCTGAGTTCAATCCCCGGTTCCACCCTCCTCCCCAAAAAAAGAACACTTGTAACCCATTGACAAAAATTGAAAGATTTTGAAATAGAGATGGGGAGAGAGGAAATAGCTTGTGAGGTCCACAAGCTAAACATACCAAGAGCAGGGGCTAGGGTTGAGCAAACCAGTGGTAACTGAATCCCCAAATCAGATCTATCAACTGGAGGGAGAGTAAACAGCAACAGCAGCCATTGCAAAAACATTTATCAAGGCTATGTGAGGCAGTGTTTCTGCCCTTTACATGAATGATTGCATTCTGTCTTCTCAACAGTCCAGTGACGTGAACAGTACTGGTAAGGACACAGAGGCTTTGAGGGGAAGAAACTTGTCCTGAGCTTCAGAGAGTCTTAAAGTCATCAAACAAAATATTGTTATAATACATGTGAACAAAACTAAGTTAAAATAGCTGCAGTTTTATTTATACTACAACAAAGCATTTTATTTTTGACTGGTGTGGTAAAACAATTTCACATAGTATTCTACTGAGACAAATTAGGTTTAGCAGTTTTCTGGAAGCATTTGCCCTAGATTATGTAAAAAAGAAATGATTTTCTGCTTAGAAGCAGATCTTGTTGAAGAAATTGTTTGTATACAAATAAAACTGTAGTATAAATCCACTCTCAAATATTGTAATAGAAACACACTAACCAGCCATTATTAAGACTTGGCATTTTATTCAGTTGTATTCCTGTCATTAAGACACATATTTGGACTGTGATTCAGAGAAGTAAATGTAGGAGGAAAAAAATTAAAAGTGAACCCCACCACTGGAATGATTTTACAAGAAAACTTGTTTCATACAGTGAATACTTACCCTGTACATATCATGAGTCAACATAATTGTAGTTTGATTGTTTAGAAGAGAGGATATATGTGATGAAAATTATACCACCCTAAATAAACACATAAAATTTCTTTCATTTATGTGATAACATGCAATATGGCTTTTGGCTGAATTCTAACAGACTGTTAATGTCAGTTGTTATCTGTTGTTATGACCTTGACTGGTTTCATTTACAAAATAAAAAAATTGTGGACTTGTCCCACCAGTTCCAGCAGCAGCTGATAACTGTTCAACGTCCAAAGAAGATAGAGAAGTCACATTACCCAGCCATGGCATCTACTTACCAGCCAGTGCAAAAACAATTCTTCCCACCAGCCACTGGCTCTGCTAGATTTCCAGCAAAAGCCTTCAATAGGGTTCTTTGAGTTTTTCAGGAGACAAACCTACAACACATTAAAAAACAGAAAGCAAGCAAGACCATTTTAATAGTAACTACTTTACACTTCGTATTAGAAGGAATTAAGGGAATCTCCTGGCTGTAGTAGGCAGCTAGTCAGTCACAGTACAGCTCACAGGATGTCTTATTTATTAAAAAATGAAACTTGCTAATAAACTTGAATAATTTGGGTACTTACATGCAGAAACACAGTAAGACTTTACAAAGGGACAATCAGTAGTTTAAAGGATTTTTGTAAAATACTTCATTGTGAGAATACAGCATTAGATATCAAGGTGCTTTCATTGTTTTCCTTTGCTAAGTGTTGGAAATTATGAGCTGTGACCAGAACTAGCAGTACTATTTTTTCCATTTTTAAAGATAAACTATAAAATAACATATTGTTATTGTGGCTTAGATTATAGCTCAAAGGCATCAAACATTAAATGGAATGTTCAGTTGATTCAAATATTTTAAAATATTCTGGTATGACCGTATTATACTTTTAAAAAAACTCCACTAACTCTGTCTCCACTCTTGTGTTACTACTTTATTTAACATCCTTCTCTACCAAAAGCTTGAGAAGTTTCTTATCTTAATCAGTGGGTGCTCGATTTTCCACCCAGTGTACTTCATTCTAAACCACTAACAATGCTGTAACCATGGAGGGCAGAGGTCTCCTCAGTTCCCAAATCAAAAGCTTTTGATCTCTTTGGAATGTTTCTCAATCTCAGTGCTGTAAACTTTTTGCATCAGAGAATTACTACAAAGAAAATTTTGTGTTGTACAATATTTACTAGCATCCCTGGATTCTAACCATTAGTTTGCTGAGACAGATCTGCAATTTAATATGTAACCTCACAGAATCTAAGTTTTTAATTAAGAGTGAATGACACAAACATAGGAATGTTCCTAAGAATTAAATAATGTTTGGATAGACTTATTAAGTGACAATCTAGCTTTGACACTATGTGCTGCAAGATTTTAATTTCTAAATTTCTTAACAATATGGGATGTATGGTTTTCAATTTTCTTGACATTCAGTAACATGGATCTTGAATGAATAAATAGATGGGTAAAGAAATAACTAGAAATCTGGATTCTTTCCAACTAGACTTGACAAGTTTTACATATTGACCAGCTTGTGTGCTTGCTATTTTTCCTCTTAATTGGTTAATGCCAGGTAAGATGATTTACAGAGGAGAAGATCCAAGGGTGTGGAATAAGGAATTACATGGAAGCCAAGAAAGGAAAAATGAAGTTTATGGAAAATTTGGGTTCACATTGGAAACTTAAATTTTCCTGAAAGCCAGTTCTGATTAACAAACTAACTTTTCTCATCAGAATTTGCTATCTAGTGTTTGGAATTTTTTAAAATATGTATATAATATTTAAAATGTTTTACTGTTTCCAGTTTTGCTTTACAAGATCTACTAAATCTTTGAGATAGTATTTGTAATTAATAGTATTTTTTTTTATGTATTTAGTACAGGGTCTACAGGGTCTGACTACATAGATCCAACGTGTAGTGATCCTCCTGTTTTCAGCCTTCCAAGTTCTGGGTTTACAGGCGCATGCCACCATGCCTGGATTCAGTTGCTGGCTCAGTGCACCCAAGAATGGGGCATTAATAGTATTTGTAATTAAGATGGTAAACTGAAAGATAGCTTATTTACATGGGTATAAACCAACTGGATTGCTTGGTGATCATGTAGCTTCTTTGCCCACCAAACCTTTTGATTTTTAGTTCTGAGATGGGGCCCAGGAATTTGCAAATCAAAACACTGTCCTGAGTCAACCTTGTATGGATCACCATTGGAGAGGCATTGCCTGCAGTTTAGATGATATTCTACCAATGAGTGTCTAAGGTAAAATAGAGAAGAGGTAGCACATCTAGAGCAGCAACAGCAAACATTTTAGAGACCAAATGCCAAGCTGCACCTAAACCTGCTTGTTTATTGTAAAACACCATCACTACAATTAAACCTGAATACTGAGGTTTTCATTTAGAAAAAATAACTCATAAATTAACATATTTTGTCTTCAGTGAAGTACACTGTAACATGCTATAGGTTCACCAGTACAGACTAGAGGAATCACTGTTGAATCTGTCATTCATTCATTCATTCATTCATTCATTCATTCATTCATATTTAGTTTTTTGTTTATTTGGTTTTTTTTAATGTGAAAAGGGATTAAATGACCGTGTTAAGAGATACAAAATTCTTGTTTTGGAACTTTCCAATTTTTGTTTCCCTAAAGAGAATGCTATGATTTGAATATCCCCACTGAGCAGGGCTGGTGCATCATGTGGTACCAGGGATCAAACTATGGTCCCCTGAACCTGTCCAAGTTTGCCTAAGCAGGTGCTTTAGACTGCTGAGCTATCTTACCAGCCCAGCACAGTGTATTTTTTTTCTTGTGAATAACTACTACGAAGACAATAATATGCAATATATTAAGTATTGTAACTGTCCTACTAACCTGTTTAGAAACTGTTTATTCATTCATTAAAATGAATAAAAAATAACTAAAATTTTTTTTAAAATGAATATCCCCACTGAAACTGCTATTGTAATTTAATCCTCACTGGGAGGTATGAAGAGATGATATAATGGAGACAAAAGAGACTGGGCCTGCAGCCAACCAGTGGGCAACTGAAGGCAGGATAAAGCTTGACATCTCTGTCTTCATTTTATGTCTCGTTGCTTTATTACTCTAGAACTTTAAGATCCTTGCTTAACTCTACATAGGCAGACTAATCATATAAGGAGTTTTTAAAACCTGGTAATCCATACATAGTTCATTACCTAAAAGTATCCAATCTGTCTTGTCTGCCTTCAAGATTGAGGTATCTGAGGCATTTTCAAGATTTGAGGGTACATTCCATTGCCAGCTTTTAATGCCTAGCTATCTTTATTTCATTGCCTTGAACCTACACTCACCTCAAATTCCATCAGTGCTTCCTATACAGATCACCTCATAATAAGACTACACCCCCACAAATATATCTCTACTCCAGACTCCTCCAAGCAGTTACCCCATGACAGAACTGAGGTTGTCCTCCTAGGCAGGGAAAATGCTGTGAGAACAAGATTGCCCCCCTCAACCTGAAAGGATTTCTCTGGTGTTGATTTGCAGAACTAGTACTGAAATAATGGTCAGCCAGACCATGGCTTCAGCAAGATTGTCTATTCTGCCAGCTATGAAAACCTGCCAGCTATACAAACTCCTGGTCCTTGCCTTTCTTGACTTTTCTATAAAACCTCAAAGTTCCTGTTCATCCTTTGGTGACAAATCTTGAACCTCCTTATCAGTTCTTCTATGCATGGCCACACTGATGAAAGCTCCCTTTTCCACTTGTCTTCACTGCCCCTCTCTTTGGCATCTTGGGACAAGTGGATAAACCTGGGTTGGTCATTTATAGGTGAATGAATGCAACTCAAGATCAGACTCTTTAGTGCAGTATTATCAGTCCCGTTTGTGTAAACATCATTTTGTCTCACTAGTGTGAAAGACTGAATGAGTAAATAAGACCCAAAATGTACAATATATAATATGAGTTGGGAAGAAACTGCTCAAAAAAAAAAAAAAAAAAAAAAAGACAAACTAATGGGGAAAAGGGAAAAGAAGAAAAGGAAAATCCCCTTGAGCTAGGTAAGAAATTTAAGAAGTAATTAGATTACGAAACCTCTGACCTTGTATACTGATTGATCCAGATGTGATATTCATTTCTGATATTAAAGTAGCAAGCTTAGGCATAGACAGTAAAGGTACAGAAAAGTAAAATAGGGTTAATTAATTTTTAATGTACAAAATTCATTTTCAGTTTCCTCCTTATGCATTATTTATTCTAATGAGAGAAAAAATCTTTAAAAAAATTAAAATGCTACCCTTTATTAATAAATGATTAGAAAACACCACTGGTCTGTAGAGATGCCAAGTTGATTTTTTTTTAGCTTTTTAATGTGTGTGTGTATGTGAGAGAGAGAGAGAGAGAGATATTCAAAATTTTGACCTTGAGGACTGATAAGGCACTTTCATTCTCTTTATCTAGCATTGATTTCAAGTTGCCTTCGAATAATCAGTCAAGGCCAGGGATATAGCTCAGTGGCATAAGCGCCTGTCTGGCAAATGCAAGCAAGGTCCCAAGCTCCATCCCTGGTACTCAAAAAGACGATAACAACAACAAAAAACAAAAACCCTAATAATCAGTCCAGTGCTTTTCTGGTAGGCAGTTTGCTCATATCTTTTTTATCTTAATGAAAAAAAATTAAAACAGTTTCAAAAGAAGTTAGAGAGTTACAATAATTGATATATTACATGTTGTTGTCTTCATAGTAGTTATTCACAGTACAAGATAATAGACATGAGATCTTGTCCTAACAGCATTAACATAAACTTTTCTTTCCAATGAACTAAGACAAACTAGCCACATAACTATTTTAACTATGCTGTATGTAAACATACTTTTTCCTTTTTTTTTTTTCTTCCTGTATTTAGGACAAGGTCTACAGGGTCTCACTACATAGATAGGACTCATGATTCTCCTGTTTTCAGCCTCCCCAGTGCTGGCATTACAGGTGTGTGCCTCCATGCCCAGTCTCAGTCACCGTCCCTGCGTGCCCCTTGGGCAGGATCGGCACAGCACGCCAGGGATCAAACTCTGACCACTGCACACTGCCTAAGCAGGCGCTTAAGTCTGCTGAGCTATCAGGCCGGCCTACTTTTTCCTTTTGCCCTTTCTTCTTTATCCCTTTCCCCATCTTGGTTTGTCTTTTATTTCGAACAGTTTCTGTTTCACAGTATCTGTTGTACATTTTGGGTCTTATTTACTCATTCTTGCACTAGTGGAAAAAAGTGGTGTTTATACATGTGGGTCTGATTCATTTACTTATGAGTATGATGTCTAGTTGTACCTATTTACCTATAAAAGTCTCTATCCTGTTTTATGGCTGAGTACTCCATTATATTTTTGAAAAAACATATCTTTTTTATCGATTCCTTGGTTGATGGTCATTTGGGTTGTTTGCAAGATTTAGCTATGACAAATTTTGTTGCAGTAAACATTGGTGCATATATATTGCTGTGGTATGATGTTTTTAATTCTTCTGGGAAGATACCTAGAAGGAGAATAGCTGGATTGAATGGCACTTCTAACCCCCTAGCTTTCTTAGGAATCTCCACATTGATTTCCACAGTGGTTGTACCAGACTACTCTCCTATCAGTAGTAGTAAGGGGTTCCTTTTCCCCCCCAGAGGCCCACCAGCATTTGTTTTCAGTTGATTTTTTAATGACAGCTATTCTTTCTGAGGTGAGGTGGAATTTCATTGTTTTAATTTGCATTTTTCAAATTACCAATTATGTTGAACATTTTTAATGTATTTATTTGTCATTTGGATTTCTTTATCTGAGAAACATATATTCATCTCGGATGCCCATTTTTCGATTGGGTCTTTGAATTTGGGGGAGACTGATTTTTTTAATTCTTTATATGTTGTTGATAAAAGTCCTTTGTCTGAGGGACAATTGGCTATTATTTTTTTTCTTGTTCTATGGGTTGTCCTTTCACTCTGTTGGTGATTTCTTTTTTTGTGCAAAAGCTTTATAATAATTCTGTGATATGCTTTTAAATGCACAGATTTGGAGTTAGAAAGGACCTAGGGAGGTCATTTGGATGTATAAACATTTGCAAGAGTATTCATAGGGTTCTGAAAATACAATAAGAGGCCTTGTAGGGGTGGATGTGCTTGTGACCTTTATTAGGGCAACTTGATGGAGGGGGGATCTATCTCACTGTTATCCTGGCAGAGTATTTACATGTCAAGTAACAATTTAAAATAACAGGGAACAGTTAAGTTTGCAAGTTTGAAGTACTTGAGTGACTGAACATTTGCTTTCTAAAGTTTTGCCTCAATTTTCAATTATTTCACAGAAGAATCTCTTGAAATCTATCTCAAGAATAAAAGAATGATGCAAGTTGACAACCTTTAAGCTTATACCATACTTTGTTAAGAAAGATTCATGTCCCTTATATGAATCGCTCAGAAATCAGCTTGCTGGGGTCTCTGTGTCTTTTGTTTAACTGGAGCGCTTGGAGATTAATGGTTTTAGGACTGTTCTGAGATCATCAGGTCATTGAAGTAAATTAAATGAGGAATAATTATTGAGAACTATGGTAGAAAGAAGCAAATAAAGAGAATGAAAATCTAGATGGAAGATCACAAAAATTAGTACTGAGCCTGCCCACCTTGTCCACATTGCATATTTGTAATCTCTAAGTATCCATTACTATAATCAAGTCTTTTCTTTGATCTATCATGGTGTGATGCAAAACTATGGGAAAAAGCACCAAAGACTGAGTGCCAGAGAAATCTCTATCGGGAGAAGCATTGGAACAGGAATTGAGTCACTGCGAGGATGGTACTGACCAGATGGAGGAGAGCAAGCAAGGCCTTCAAACCCCAAGAAAGAGCAAAGGTATCAGATAAGATCAGTCTTGATTCTTGTTTTCCTGGAGCTGGGGATGGACCATTAGCTGAAAGCAGGAAGTTCTAATTAACCTACATTCTAAAGTGAAAAAACATCCATGTTCTACTGTTTGTGAGTGGGACTCACTTGTGCAACTGCCAACAGCCTCCACCCTCTATACATGCACACTCAAACTCGGTTTTGGGATCTGAACAGGAAGAAATAGCCTCTTGAGAGAGTGTGGTGCCTGTAAAGAAAAACTAGGTGCTCTGTGCCCTTCTCATACCTCTGTGGTTTGATAAGGGATGGGAGGTTGCTGAGAAAATTATTCATAACATAAGCAATAGAGTAGTTTGTTATTTTCATCTGCAGTGGGAGAAGTGTTCTGCCTTGTAGCTGGATGTCCCCCCACAGCCTCTTGTGATCATAGGTGGGGCTGTTCAGAGGTGGATGGATCTAGAGTGTATGAGGCTGGGATCAAGGGTATGTGCTTACTAAATTATCCCACTGATTGCTTTGGCTTAGTTCTGGGTGTGGATATTGGAAAATCCTGTCTTGATGGTGAGTGCTGCCCACCTTGGGGGTATGTAGCCCAGATAGAGTAGGGGACAGAAAGAGGGCTGCTGTCATAGCTTGCTGCTTCCTTGCTGCTCTGCTACCCTCCTGCCTTCTGTACACCATGACAAATGATGCTCCTCTTCCTTGGAGCCAGCCAACCAGGAACTGAAACCTCTACAAACTGTGAGCTGAAATAAACCTTCTTTTTTTTTTTTTTAACTCTGGGTGTTGTGCATCTTGTCTTAGCAATGACAGAAGGCAACTGAACTGGGGCTTGTGGTCTTGTCTCCAAAACTAGGGCACCTGGGCAGAATCCAAGGGAGACAGGAAGATAGTGTGACCAGGAGGAGAGAGAATAATGTTGCTCCAAATACTGAAGACAGACTCTATGCATTAGTGTCCATACTCATCAGGGTTGTAGATGTGCCTGTGGGTTGCAGGTGTGCTGGGGACCATTCCAGTGAGGGGAGAAATATACATGCATCAAAAATATGTGGCATTTTTGCCTACTGTTGGGTATAATTGAGAAGATTAATTGATCTGAGAGGGCTTGCCATTGTCTCAGGGAGATATTTGGGATTGTGTCCACACTGGTGGGGTCATTTATATCCCAGGCTGCAGGACTAGGTTAAGCTGTGTTGACTGTGAGAAAAGACAGGACCAATATTACCCCTACTGCCCACCTCCAGTGGAAGCTGCTGAAGTTGAAGGAGCATCACAACCAAACAGGAAAAGGATGGATGGCCCCATGAAGCAGCAGCCATTCTACACTCCTACCTGAACTGATGACAGAGGAGCAGGAAGCCAGGCAGTGTGTGTGTCTGTGTGAGTGAGAGTGCAGGGACCTGCACAAGTCAAGGCTAGCTGGTGCGAGGGCAAGGGAAGAGCTGCTTCCTGGAGATGAGTGTTGACTGGGCTTCATAACTATGGGAGGGATTATGGGCCAGGCTGTAGTGTGGACAAGGAACCCCCTCTCCAGTAGAAAAGGGAGCAAAATGGTAACTTGGAGAAATAAATACACTCTATGTTTACATGCAGATAAGTTGGCATTAGAGGAACTTATTTCTGAGATATTTGGAGTTCACTGTAAGAACTTATTCTTCCCATCCTTGACTCAGCTTCTGTTAAGACCCAGATATCTGGATTTTATTTATAGAGGATTGTTGATGCTCTGTATTGGAAGAGCAGACTAGAGCTCTTCCAAACTTAATCTAATCCAGTGTCAGTTACCTTCATAACATCCAAAACACTAATGCAAATGTTACACTCAAGGGAAAGATTAGAAAGATTGTCTCTCAGTAGACATTCTCTGACAACTGTTACCTGAATGAAATAGGTCTCTGGAGAAATGATCACATGAAATTAATTTATTTTTATAATATAATAGTGCTAATATACAGGCTCTGAGATTGCTTCCATTCATAATCAAGAAAAATTGCATCAATTAATATTAAAACCAGATTTATTTGCTTCACATTTAAAAATATTTCTATCAATAAGGTAATTCAATATTTAGATTTTAAAAGATATAAAAGTATATTAACAGTTACAATACCTTGTCTTTTCCATATTATCTCATGCTACAGCAGTAATCATTATTGATGATTTGTGACATATGTTCATATATTTTCCATGAATATATAAGCATGCATGTATATTGCACATACCTTTTATAACATGAGTAATGTTATACAGCTGTTTTTCACTTAGTATTTCAGAGACGTCATGGAATGTTTGCCTCCTGCTTTTGAGGTCTCATTATTATTTTATTGTGAAGATATCTTACTACTTGCTGTACTAATAGATATCTGAACTATCTTCTTTATTTTTTCTGAAAAAAAGTAAAAATTGCAAGTATGGGAAAGAAAATCAAGTCACTCCCACTCATCAAGGAAAAGAACTGAAGCAGCCTGATATCTACTGACATGATGCTCCCGCTAACTCTACTGTTTTCCATAAATATCTCAGAGAACATCCAGTTCAGAGAAGGATACTGCAATAGCAAATGCTTATGTTATGTCACCTTGAGCCCAGAAGCCTAACTAAGTAACTCAGCAGTTCGGCATCTTGGGGTGAAAAGGACATGTCCGTAGTACTCTGGGATGTTGTTCAAATTGAAGAGTTTTAAAGTCCAACTGAGTGATTCAGCAAGGCGTCAGAGTCCTTACTGTGTAAACACCCTCAGCTTGTGGAAGAGGAAAGCACTGAGATGGTGCAGGCATGGGCGGATAGCTAATACACAGAATTAGGGGGGAAAAGAGGCTTGCTACCCCTGCTTTTGCTCTTGTTGTTTTGGTGTCTTGTGCCACCATGAACTGTTGCTCCTGTTCCATGCCACCCTGCTTGGGAGCCAACTGAGTATGGGCTGAAACCTGTATAAACTGAGCTAAATAAACCTTTCCTTCCTTAAGTTTACGTGTTAGATATTTTGCCTCAACAATGAAGAAAAGTAACCAAGACAGCCTACTTCTCCTGTTAAATGAGAGACTACCAATTCTTTATTAGGTATAGCTTTATCCTCACTGTAGTCCACCATACCTATAGATAATATTGAGACATCAGTTGTAGGATTGCTCCCTTTTTCTGGCAGTACACAATCTAGAGCACTCTGAGATTAACCCTAAATTTATCCAATTAAAGCTCACATCCTGGAATGAGGAGAGAAGTTGGACCAAGATGGCGGCTGCAGAGTGTTCCTTAAATGATGGTGATCTTTGGTAGACCTGGCTTCCTAACCCCATCATATTCTCTCACCTGTGGGAGGGGCTAAAAAACCAGCACCCTGCAGAGACTGAGAAACCAGCTTCTTCATCATTGTCCTTGCTTCCTCTGCTGCCACAGCTGCTTACAAAAAACCTGGTCTTCAGCCTCGGTGGAGAGTTCTTCTTGTGGGATTGGGAAAGCAGCTGCTTTTAGTGGTTCGCTTTCAGGACCTCAGCAGCAGCAGCGGTGGCAAGGAGCCCTTCCCCTCCCAGTACCAGAGATTACTGTGCATAAACCCATCTCTTTGAAATTTATCAAGTTTTATTAAGTCCGACACAAGATGATTTAGCACTTACAGGAACTAAAGAACTTATGGTATTAAAATTACCTAAAAGATGGGAGAAGAATTCTGAATTTGAAGGTGGAAAAGTAACAGTGAATTGTAGCACCACTCCAATTGCTGAGAGATTTTTCACCAGTTCTACGTCTCTGACTCGGAAGCATGCTGTAGGGTATCCAAGTGAAATGCTAGATCCTCACATAGTGCTGTTAACATCAGACAATGAAGGGCACATGATGCACTCCTTGGGAGCTGCCACCACCGTGCACCCTGAGCAGCCAGAAGCCAGAGGATGAGCCCAGTGGGCGTGGACTGTGGCACGAGTTCAAGAGTTGTGACAGCAGAGCTGCTGCCTCTGGAGGAAGAGAATGAAAAAGAAAAGCAGATCCTTTCTGCAGTGATGGTATAACTGCCTTTTGATGCTAATGTTTCTGGAAGAACCTTGAATGCCCAGGGACTTTCACACCCTGCTGCTCATAATCTTCAGGCCTCTTCTGATCACTTTAGACTTGGGATTGTCCCTTAACTGCCAGCCCTCTGTGGTCAATAATCCTGCCAGACTGGGTCTGAGGACCGAGGACCTGGATGCACTGGAGCATGTATATGCAGGATTACGTGTATCCATCTGATACCACTCCTGAGTAGGGCTCCATCCTGGTGTCAAACGTTGACAACGTGAGGACTGACTTTCTCATTAAAACCATTGCTAGCCATGGCAAGGCTGTGCTGTTAATAGGTGACCAAGAACAGCCAAAGCAGCCATAATCAAAGAATTCATGTGAAAGTATGATCCTGCAAGCCACATGATCAAAAGTCTGAACTTTTCTTCTGCAAACACCCCTCTGATGTCTCAGGTACTGGCTTTATGGTACTGCTTATTGAAGAGCCAAATTTGTGATGCTCTGTGGAAGGCTCACAGCACAACGTTACTCATGGGATGTGTTCACTGAATCTCATCTGAACTTCCATAGCCATAAAATATTCCTAACATGTCTCCCATTACTTCTTTTATTCGCTGCAACAGACTCTCCCACTGCTTGGATTGGGATGTGTAATTGTAACTTGTGGAGAAACACAGAGTGTACCTAAGGTTCCACAAGTCAATACTGCTTAAAATATAAGCCTATGAATATAGAAAATACCAAAGTGAAAGTAATACCATTTATTTGCCTACATGGACTTGAATTTTATCCTCAGTATATTTTTGTTTATTCAGCCTTAAAGCTAGAGATTTTGGAATCATTTTGCACAGATCTTTCTTGAATCCAAGTCTGTCTGTCTACCTACCATCTTTCATCATCTATATCTGTCTGTCTATCTATCCACCTATGTATCATCTGTCCTGTATCTATATATCCACTATCTATGTCTTACATGTCATTTTCTGTGTGCTCCCAACCAGCTCTATGTAATCCACTCCTCCATGATTTCACTCCAGGTGTTACCATGGCAGAATCTTGATCTTTCTCCATTCAATTTAAATTCTCTTCCAGTCTAGCTCTCACACCTCTTCACTCCTCCATTTCCTGCATTGTCACTTTCATTTTGTTCCCTAACTTCCAGTGTGGACGCTAGAGTAGCTCTCATGAGCAACTGTAATAAAGTATAAAACCTTAGACTCTTCACAGGTAAGCTATTTAAGCCTAAGGTACCACATCACATCCTATTGGAGTGACAGAAACACCTTTCAAGTTATCAAAAAGATTTACTTCATAAATTATAAATAGAAGGGAATTATTTAGAGGAATCAAAACCCAAACTGTATGGAAAATACTTCAAAGAATCAACCACTTGAATGTCATCTTTTTGAAAAGGTTCTGCACATCAAAATAAATCACTAAAGTCCAGGCGTGGTGGTGCCTACCTGTCATCCCAGCTGCTGGAAAGGCTGAAAACAGTTGAATCATTATGAGTCCAGTCTACATTGTGAGACCCTATAGACTCTGGGCTAAATACATTTAAAAAAAAAAAAAGAATAACTGTTCTTTCACTAACTAATAATTGCTAAGATTTAAGATGCTCTCAGCAAAATAATAATGCTAACAACAACAACAGCACAACATTTAAATATAATACTAAGCCATTGTTGTAGGCAGCTGAATTAGATAGACATATTATAGACAGTCTGACAGGGCCAGGCCCTCAAGGAGACAATATAGAAGACAAGGTGACTTTACAATTTTGGAAGAGAAAGAAACTCCCCACAGTGGGCCAGACCTCAAGACAAAAGAGTAAACAAAGGTAGCCACATGCTTCCCTAGGAGTGGGCACCAGGGATTGATATTCTGAATAGGTATCAATCACCTTCAAAGAGCCTAAATGAGTCAGTAATTCAACCCCCCAGGAAGAGACCCTGTCCTGTACTCATGCCCTCTTGCTATGAGTGACTCTTCCCATTTGATTCTCATTTAATCAATTTTACCTGAGCAATGTTGCTTATAATCTCATTGGCTGACTATAGTTTTGTCCCACCTCATGCCCACCTAAGCGAGTTCTCATGTTCTCCACTACCTTAGACTTACCTCACCACCTGGTTTTCCTCTATTAAAGTCTCTGGAAGAGACAGCAACCTGGGGACCACCCACTGAGGGGCCCCCTTCTGTCTCTCTCTCTCAGAGAGAAACTTTCTTGTCCTCAAGAAATATATTCTGCTCATAACCTCTGTTAGTTCCTAAAATTCATTTTTCAGTTTTTTTAAATTACTTTTATTGAGAAAGAAATAGCAATGAGACGATTTCAAAACAGGTGAGTAGAGCAGTTACAATAATTAATACATTGCATATGATTGTCTTCACAG
>NDGN011444886.1:0-13851 GCA_002564285.1 Tympanoctomys barrerae
CATTGCGAGTTCGAGACCAGCCTGGACTACAAAGTGAGCTCAAGGCCAGCCTGAGCTGCATAGTGAGACCCTGTCTTTGAAAGACATACACAAAAATTATCCTTTGCTTTGTACCACCATTTCTCATTATTATGAAAGAAGTGACCATCAGCTGTCTATATTATCTCGTGTGCAAAGAGATTATTCAGATTTTCTTTTGGGCCTCTGGAAGCACAGTAAAAGATTCTTGGGTCCTGATACATAAGTGATGAAATCTTAACTGATTCTTGAAGTAATTCATAAGTGGGCAGTAAATTATTATGACTCACAGATTAGTCACAATACTGGATCTGGAAAATAATGGTAGATAAAGTAGCAGACTGCAGACGTAGCTTGGCGGTGCAGCACCTGCTTGCCATGCCTACGGGTCTGAAGTGTTCGCCAGCACCTCCTGCAGAAGAGCAAAGAGCTCTGGGCCTGACAGCTTCCTCAGATGGGTACTTTCGGGGTAGGGGTAGGCATCTATTGACGCCTAACTGAAGGGCTATAAACACACACATATGTTTTAAACATTCAATGAGATCAATAAAGCAGAGATACTCATGGTTGACATTGCTCTATAGTAAGCCCTCCACCTTACTGATGCCTACGTCTGTACCCATTTGTGTGCATCTTCTTTTTTTCCCTCCACTGGAGACTGCACCCAGGGTCTCACACTCACTAGGCTAGCCCTCTACCATTGAGCTATGTCCCTAGCCCAAAATGAAAGTTTTGGATCTCTTCACACTCCTTTAGTTTGTCTTACTGCTGACAGCATAACTGGAGCCTAATTTCTTAATGTCTTAAGTTAGATCTCTACTTAAATGATTTTTGATGTTTATTAATCATTTGGGAGACAGATTCACAATGGGGCACTCTTCTCCTTCAGAGCTGTGCTTGGCGCTTGTCGGTGTGAGCCCGTCTTCTGCGTGCACATCGAGGGGAAGCTGCGACCAGTACATGTCTCAGGAGAGAAGATGAGGAGACTTCTCACTATCAGAAATCGCCTGATTTCGGATAGTAATCATTAATCACTATCATTAATGCGCCTCAGTTCCTTGTGTGTCTAAGTATAAATTATGATGTGATTTTTGAGGTAAAATTTGTCTTTGCTGAAAATGCATCAGACTATGTTTAAAGCCATAGCAGCACAGTCATATTTTGCAAATATGTCAAATTTCCCATTCTTATCCTTCGCACTTCTAGAGAAACTATGAAAAGTGGGACAAGTTGATTTTAATTAATATTCTCATAATTCTCTCCAGGGTGTATTGTAATTTGCATTACTTTTAAAGTATTTCTGGAACCACAGGGGACGTCATTCCCCAGTTTAACTTCACAGTTACAAGTAAGTACTATAAATATTAGTATGATTTTGTGATTTAAGACTATTGTTAAAGTTACTCAAACTTGCTTGATTGAAATTTAAGTATTGGGTCCTTTGTACCTGTTGTGTTTCATGAATTTGTAAGCATCTATAAGTTTAAGGCTACGCATGAGGTGACTCTTTTGCATGGAATAAAGGATGCAGCATACTTAGGGAGAGGTACAGTGAAAAGGCTGGTGGTTTTGGGGTGTGTGCAGCAACCAGGTCTAGTAGGGCAAAGCTACTCCTTGATGTGTGCTTTGTGTTAGAAACTTCTTGCCATCCAGGACATGCTTGACCCCTGGGTGTCAGACAGAATTTGAGTAGCCCCAGATGTCCCGGAGCGTGGCCACCGCTCATCTTACTCTATCAGGACTCATGTTTAGTGTTTTGAACGCATCGATTTCTTAGGCACCATTTTGGCTCACAGCCCCCTCCCGTTGCAGCCTTTGGAGGGGAAAGCGTGACTTGTGTCACAGTCACAGCCAACAGTCCCATCCAGTGTCCTAGGTTGTCCCTGGTTGGTCCCAAGTCCCCAGATCATGCCATGTTGTCTTTCTATGCCAGGGTGCCAGCATCACAGCCAATCACGCCAGGATACAGTCTCAGAAATCCTAGACACTGAGAACTTGGGGCGCTGGACCTAGATTCAGTGCTCAGGAAAGCCATGCTAACTTGTGAAATGGACTCCTGCCATCTCTGATTTCCTTTGCACGGCGCTTTGATGATTCTCTGTTTTCTTTTTACTCTACTTTGCCTTCTTGGTTTTTATTTCTTTCCTTTCTTCCTTTGACCTCTTTAAAACCCCTTTCTCAATGCTCCTGCTGTGCTGGTGCCTTCACTGTTCAGTCCATGGGATGCTTGGCCCTGCCCCGGCAGATGCATCAGAACGGTCCCAGGTGCGTCGAGCCCCTCCAAGCCATCTCCACCGTGATTCCAGTCTTGTGGCCTGCCCACGTTACATCTGCTGCCAACCCAGGAGGACTAATCACCATCAAAAGTGAAGAATCTGAAAGTGATGTGTTCAGACTCTGACTGAGATCACTGACATGATAAACAGGTCTTTTATAGACAACTTAGTGACTATAGACTGAAGTTTAGATATTTATGTTTCTTAGGAATTATGTAGGAAATGTTCTTAATAATAGGAGGTATATATTGAAATATTTAGAGGTTTAGTGTTATGGTGTCTTAATGTTTGTAACTTGCAAATTGTTTGGCAATAATATTTGTGTTTATACATATATACTGTAGTGTATACACAGAGGCTTTTGGGGCAGGGGTATAGTTCAGCAGTAGAATGCTTGCTGAGCATGCGCAGGTTCCTAAGTTTAAAGGGTGGGGGAGAGACAGAGACAGAGACAGAGACAGAGACAGAGACAGAGACAGACAAAGGGATGGGGGAGGAGAAAGGAGGGAGAGAGAGGAAAGGAAGCAGGAGGGGAGGGGGAGATCTGAGAGACTCTCTGGAACCACAGATAGGCACACTCCCCAATTTAACTACACAGCTACAAGTGGTCCAATGAATATTAGAGTATTAGTGGAGATAAGATAAAGACAGACAGAGAGACCAGAGTGCAGGGGGACAAAATGTGGCAAAACATACGTCATTTTTCAACTTTTCTGTGGGGAACAAAACCACATAGTACTAAAACTACAGTATGAAGTATCAAAAATAGTTGAAATTATATGAACATTTTAAAAAGTCTTTACAATATGAGTAAGACTAAGTTTTCATTTAGGAGATTTATCAAAGAACTCTACAAATGTTAAGAAATTTTTCAGCTGCTCATTTTAGATAGATGGATCCACAAACATCTACAGATATGAATTGACCAATCCCAGAGGTCTCGGCCCAGGGCCAGTTGTTTTCCAAGCAAACAGCTCTTTAAGAGCCAACTAACTGGTTGCTTTTGATAATTAAAAAAAAAAATTTTATACAATATTATCTTTCTAGCAGCTCCAAATCTGTTGTCAATAAAGTAATATTTCTTCTAATCCCCTAACCTACAAAATGTATTTTCTCTCTCTCTTTTTTCCCCCCAGAATATATTTTATTGAAAGAAAGAAAGCTCCTGTCCAAGAGAGGAACAGGAGGGGGGCCCGAGCGGGTAGTCCCCCTATTTTCTCTCTTTATTCATCCAATTACCAAAGACTTACCGAATGCCTCGTCTGCACTGGGCTAGCATGAGGCTCGGAACTTGCACAGATAAGAATAAATGAGGCCTGCAGTGGAAGAGCTCACACTCAGGCCAGCCGACCTGGGACACAGGACCAGGGCAGGGCTAAAGGCCTAGAACGTGGGCGCCAGCTCCTCTAGGAACACGGCCTAAGGAGCCGCACTGCCGGGGAGGGCGAAGAATCACAGGAGGACACTGCCTAAGCAGCACGGTGACAACACAGTGCTGGCCAGACTGCCCACGGCCTAGGTCTACTAGCGAAGCTGGGCTTAGTTTGGTGGTCCTTGCACGTGGCCAGGGAAGGAAGGGGTCTGGGGTCCTCTCAACACAAGTATCGGTGAAAAGCTTTCAGCAAGCTCCCTGCTGGGACATTTTCTGCTGCCACAGACTGCGGTTCCTGCTGCCAGGCGTGCATTAGCTCAGCTTTAGAGAGGTCCCTACCGCTCAGAGGTGCCCATTAGTTCACAAGGCCCGGCGCCTTTTGCAGTGAGGACCACAAGGGTTGCTGTTGGAGTGTTTTCGATCTCTGGTGACCGGGACTTGCCAGCCAGTACCTGTCCAGCTGCAAGATTGGTCTATCTTAACTGTTTTGATAAGCAAGATGACTGGGAAACCTCCGCCCCTGTGCAGTGCTGAGCAGCAGGCTTCAGGATTAAAGGAGCACAGCACCAGCCCACCTCGTGGGGGAGGAGCCTGCAACTCAGTTTTCCTTTTAGAGTATCTCAGGTCCGGATAATTCTTGTGTACAAAATTATGCAATATGACTTAGAGGCTATTACCCTAAAAACATACCAGGCTTTCGAGATAAGAACTAAATTAAAGGCTGAGTGTGGTGGTGCAGGCCTATAACCCCAACACTCGAGAGGCTGAGGCAGGAGGATTGATGCGAGTTTGAGGCAGCCTGTGCTACCCAGTGAGACCCTGTCTCCAAAACCAAGATGAATTAGATGGTTGTTATCAAAAATTTAGAAAACATAAATGGAGGAGGCCCTACGGTCCCCTGCGTGGCAGGCAGAGTCCAGGCTAAGGGCTCGGGCACCTCGCACTTGCTTCGAGGTCGTGGAGGAGAATTTCAACAATGCACCAGGAGTGGACAGGAGGCAGGAGTGCATGCGCAGATCCCGGTGGCCCAGTTATTCTGGGTAATGGAGTAGAAATTATGCAGGTGGAAAGTGCTGACAAAGAAAACTACATGGGCACAGCGCTCCCATACTGCAAAGGGTGCGTGCTTCAGTGGGGTGCACCCAAAAAGCCTCCAGAGGAATTACAGGCTCAGATCTGCTGCTTAGAAAGGTGGCTCTGTACAAAGGCCTGGTCTGATTCTAAGGAACTGAAGTGGCCACGGCTGAGGGCCACACAGGGAATGGAATCTGCTGTGGCTGAGATGTACCACTGGACAGAAAGGTTTCACCTTTGGTCTGAATTATCTGTCTACACAGTTTATAAGTCTGCCTTTGTTTTGAGATCGGATCTTGCCATATAGACCAGGCTGACCTTGATCTCAGAGAGAGCCTCTTGCCTCAGCCTCCCCAGTGCTGAGGGTACAGGTTTGTGCCACTACACCCTAATGGGTCTCCTTTTGACATGACAAAATGTAACATCTTTTCATCATAATCATAAAAGCATCATGTCACATATTCTCTTACAAGCCTCCAGCAGCTTTTCCCTGGGTGGTGCTCTGGGCCCAGCGGAGACAGGAAATAAGGCTAAAGGCAAGCAGATTTTAGCTAGGGCACCAGCTTCTGGGGTGGTCGGGGAGGGCTGAGTGTATGATTCAACACTGTATACAACTGGCTGGCTCAGACTGAAAGTGGAAAGTGACTCAGATGTGACTCTTGGTTTTATATGAGCGGGTGGTGGTGTCATTCTCCAGGATATGGGAATATTTGGAGCATGTTTAGAAGAAAGAGACTGAGTTTAAATGTGAGCTTTTTGGCTTCACATCTGAATCCCAAAGCTCTGCCAGCACCATTTGCTGAAAAGATTTCCTTTATTCCTCTGTCAAGTATCAGCTGACGATATTTTTGTGGCTCTGTCCCTGGTTTTTCAGTTCAGTTACACCAGTGCTGAACTCCACTATTTGAGCACGTTGGCTTTTTAAGTGACAGCCTCACTTTGTAGTCCAGGCTGGCCTTGAACTGAACTTGGGGTGAACTTCCTGCCTCAGCCTTCCAGTTGCTGGGGTGACAGGTGTGCGCTACCACGCCTGGTTTGGACACACTGTATGGATGTAGCTGTGTTGTCTCAGAATTGGGAATGTGATTCTACTTTAAAGAACTTCAGCTTCATCCTTTTTTTGTCAGAAGTGTTTTGTCCTTCCTTATGAACTTTAAAGATTGCTATTACTGTTATTGTGGTACAGGGTATCCAATCCAGGGCTTTGTGCATGGTAGCCAAATATTCCACCACCTAGCTGTGCCCTCAGCTTAGGGCATCCTGAAATTCTAATATGGATTTTAGAATAATTTGTTAATAATTACAGAAAAACTTGCTGGGATTTTGATTGGGATTACATTGATTTAATAAAACTGGGGAAATGGACATTAACATTATTGACTCATAACTAATATGTGAGTCTTCCAGCCCAAGAGCACGTGATAATTTTCCATTTATGTAGACACTTTCGATTCTTAGTCTGTAGGCTGTTTAGTCTTCTGTGGGTAGGTCGTGCATGCATCTTATTACCTTTATCTTTCAGGGTTCATTTCTGTTGGACTCCGCGCTGTAGAGCTCCTTGTTGGGGTAGGAGGAGGCCCCAGGAGCACCCTCTTAGGCCTGTGATGGGCCAGAGTGGAGCAGAATGATTTGGTTTTAAAATCTTTTCAATACTAGACAACTGGCAATGTTACAGACTTACCACTGTGATTATCTTTGAATTCAACTAAATTTGGTCTCCAATTTATTTTTTATTGTACATTTTTATTACTCTCTTAAGTGTTGTACAGACTTGCGTATACTACTAAATGGGGATCACTAATTCATGTATTTTAAAATGGTGAAATAACACAGTTGATTCCATCCCCTTTATGGAATGATCATGTCCCTCTAATAGATTAAATATTTGTGGGCATGAATTTCAGTTTTAATGACAGCAGAAATGCCTTCAGATCCCAGGTGCGGCCCATCTGATGTGCTGCTTCTCTTCCATCTGGAGGAATGTGAGGCTTTCTAAGATTGCCAGTGCTCAGGGTCATCAAAGTAGGGGTCACACACAGCCAGGAGCACTGACGTGGAGGCAAAGTTATTTATACTTCAGTTTCTGAGTTATTACAATAAATGTATCACATGTCACTTTGGTTTCTGGTGTTTTTTTTTTTTTTTGGTTTTGTTTTGTTTTTGAGACAGTGTCTTGCTATGTAGTTCAGGCTAACTTTAGCTCACTTTGTAGCCCAAACTGGCCTTGAACTCATAGCAATCCTCCTGCCTCAGTCTCCCAAGTGCTGGGATCATAGGTGTATGCAACAACTTTGTTTTCTGCATCCAAGACTCTGTAAAATTAATGAGACAAGCTGGCATATTTTTCTACTTATTTATTGTTTTTGTATTTAGTAGAGGGTCTACAGGGTCTCACTACACAGATTGGACTCATAGTGATCCTTCTGTTTTCAGCCTCTCAAATGCTAGGATTATAGGCATGCACCACCATGCCCAGTCTCGATCGCTGTCCCAGTGCGCTCCAGGGGTGGGGCCAGCATGCGTCTTATTGCTGCGTCTGCCTAAGCAGGCACTTAAATCTGCTGAGCTATCTGGCCAACCAGGCTGGTATATTTTTAACCTAAAATCTTTCCTAGAAATTTGAAGGGCTGGGTCAATTCTCTGTGACTAATGCCATTCTTCTGGGAGAAGAGCGAGTATTCAGTTTCATTCATCCTGCTTTGAGTCACTGTCATATTAATTTAGCAAGAAAGAGACTACTAATCACATTTACAAAGGTGGACGTAATTCTCAGGGGGTTGTGTTCTGTGTTCTGGGGCACAGAGCTGGTGTCACTGTACAGTAACGGGCTTTCAGGTGGGTGTGACACACACACCTGTGATCGCAGCCCTTGGAGGCCAAGGCAGCAGTGAGGTAAGTTCAAGTCCACCATGCACAATTTAGGGACTCTGTGAGACTCTGACTTAAAAAAAAAAAAGAAAAAACCTGGGGATGTAGCTCAAACTCAGGACCATCTGGGTCAGATTCCAAAGTTTTCCCGTGCTATCACTTAAACATGTGCAGTTGTGTCATGGAAAGTGGAATTTACTGCCTGATGATACCGACTGCAATTTCTTCCTCTCACGCACAGTAGAAATCCTGCTACTCTAGTCACTCCAGCACTGCTCCAGTGCCCATCATGGGTCTGTCGGGGGCACCTGGCCAGGTCAGGGGGAGTACTGTGGACAACATCTTATTTGCTTTTTTATTGGTCTGCACTTTGGTGCCATTATCTCTAGATCCTTAAAGACACAAGCTCATCCCTTCTGGGTATAATAAGGGTAAGGCGAAACTGAACTCTGTTCTATAACCCTTATCACTGATAAAGTTTATTTTATAGGCTAAATAAAATGTGAGTATACAACACACACTGAAAACAGCCAGGACCAGCTGTGACTGCCCCTGCAGAGCATGGATGTTCTGTTTTCACGCCTCAGACACCACCTTTGCTTGGTCTCCATACTGTGCTCATTTTCTTTTTGCCATTTACCAGTTTTCTTCCGTAAGTCTCTAACTTGGTCCATTTTGCTCTGTGGTATTTTACACTTCTTCTTGCAACCTTAAAAAGGCGGTGTGCTCTTCTCCTTCCACCACTCGCCTTTATAGTTCTGAATTGCCACACCGTGGACTTTGTGATGGCGAGAACTAAAGTAACAAGAGGCAGCAGCCTGGTCCTCCAGGCAGCCTCCCTCCCGGGCACTTCCTATGCCCTTGTGTGCTGTCTGCTTCCTTTGCCTCCTTCAGATTTGTAAGCTCAATGCATAGGCACTCTGTCTTTGTTTGTGTACATATGGTGCCTAGCACTAGTCCTGGATTTAAAAACTATTAAATAATCATGACTTCAGGATGATTATTAGTATTGGCATTCAAAACTCACAGCTGGCCAAGAACACTGCTTCTTTTGCTCTTGCTCAGATGACCTTGTCTGATTTGGACGCGCTGGTGGCAGACAGCTATACTCTAGCCCGCTTGCATTTACCCTTGAATGCCACCTGGAGAACAGAGCTGGCAGTAATTGCAGTGGATCTTCTTGGGAACACTTGCAAATTCTTGCCCTGCATACCAGTTTGCTGTGGATGTAATTTCAGTTGTGCATAATCACCTTCACAGAATGAGAGAAACCCAGATAACATCTTATACAATGCTCCATTATGATAAAATGTTCTCACTGGTTAATGTCACCTGTTCAAAATTTATACCCCACCCCTAACTGCAAGTTATTTAGGTGGGCTTTAACAGTATACATTACAGACCTAGAATCCCTGTACCCCGGGAGGCTGAGACCAGAGCACCCAAGCTCCAGCTCAGCCCGGGGCAACTTAGTGACTTAGCAAAACCCTGTCTTGAGAAACAAACCAATCAACCAAACCAAAACAACAAAAGGCAAGGGCCTGGGGCTGTAGTTTACTGCAAAAGGCCTTGGTTTCAAGCCCAAGTATTAAACCAAAACCAAAACCAAAAAACCTATGGATTAACTAGTCTGACTGATTATGCGATGGTATTTATATTAGATTTTAACAGAGATCCTTAATTTCCTTAATTTCAGTTTTTTTCAAGCTTAAAAATACACTTCTTTATACCTTAGTTAAGCTTTGCAGGTTTCCTTAAGATTGGAAGGCTGATTCTATGCCAGTTTCAATGGCATTTTATAAAAATAAACGCAAACACTGTGACAACAATAGAAGGAATTGATGGTGGACAAAAGCTTAACAATGCCTTCATTTCCTTTCGGAAATATCAGCCCCAGCTTTCTTACAAGAGGGAAAATAACAACAGGTTGTTCCCACCCACTGCCCTGAGATTTCCAACAGGAGTAAAGGGGCTCTGCTACTGGGAGGGATTCGGTTCTGTCAGCTTGTATACTGGTTGACTTAGGTATTTAACTTTATGCCCAGGGAAAAACCAAGGTACTAACTTTGATAAGGCATGGGAAGAGGGTTTCTTTTTTAGAATTAGCTCCAAAATACCCACATTCCCACATGCTGTATTAGTATAGATTTTACCTACATGGTCACTCCTCTACTCTTAACTGATTCTGATGCCTGTAAAATCAGTCCTGAGATTCCAGCTGTTCTGATACACCTAGTTGGTCCAGAGCCCCGGTCTGTGGGCCCACTGTGCCCTCCCTGGGTGTAACTGTACTCCCTGCCATGGACTCTCCGACCGTTCCTGCATTGCCTCCTGGCACTGCACCTCCTGGGATGCTGATTTTTCTCCAAGCATCGAATAAACTGAAAAACAATATTTAGAAATGTCTCCAGGGGAGGGGACAGCATGTGAGGGATGTCTTCAGTAGAACTGAACCCCTCGGCTAGAAACCCTGCCTTGAGGGGTGGAATGGCAGAGGAAGCAGGAAGAGAGAAAGCCCTGCTCTTCTGAGCACAACTGGGCAGCTCGCAGGCCTCTCTGACCCTTGTTACCCTCCTAGGAGGTGAGCAACGGAAGCCAGCGCCTGGGAGGGCCCTGCGCATCTTGTTCACCATCAGAATTCCGAGCAAAGACAGCTCCTCCCTCGTGGGTGCCATGTAAAGCAACTACTGACTGCCTAAACAGAAGGCACTTTTTAAAAAACAAAAGGACCATTTTTCCCCCATTATCTTGTGTTGTAGCTGGACTCACTGGATTTTTTGTTTCTAAATAAAAATGACTGTGAACATATCTACCTGATGCATTTAGGGATGTATCTGATTTTCTGGTTAGAAAGACCCTGGCTTTTGAAGTTACAAGTAGAATGATTTTAAGACCAGAACTTAAAATGCATTTTTGGTCCTAAAACTCAGTGGTCTGTCTCTAATGATTTTCTAGGTAACTAGATGAACAAAGAACAAAACTGATTTTTATACTTGCTGTCTGAAGCAGCATAGGAGATGGCTTACTTTGATTACGCTTGTGATACAGTTCAGTGTAGAGTAGCTGGCAGATTGTCAGATCTGTGTCTGATTCCTCTTCCCTGTTGTGGGTAGTGCACTGCAGGTGCTCAAATGTTAATAAAACAGCAACGCATGTCGGGTATCAGGTGTCCTAGATTCTGAGCACTGATAGCACTGTTGACATATGTAGAGAGGAAGATTATACATGGTGGGAAAATTAGGTTTAATTGAAGTTAAATGACACCTTAGAAGTTGACATGGAGTTAATCATTTTGTTGGTGGATAAGACACTATCTATCACAACTTACCCAGGGTCAAGTTCAATCCAGGGTCACAGTACAGAATCACAGTGCAGCACTCAGAGTAAAGCAAAGAGTTGATTGGCAACCTGAACTCATGGCCATCGGGCTGAGCTTTGGCTCAAAGGAACTGCCGCCCAATGCCCCACTTTGGGGGCCGCCCCACCACAGGAAGGTGAGAAGCCTCATTTGCCCTTCCACCCCAGGCTCTTCCAAGGCTTCAGCCTGGTCTGAGGAATGATAAAGGGGTGGCTCTTGTGGGGAGTGGGACGCTGGCTCGCCCAGGCACAGTCACTTCTGCTCTACGTGATGGAGCCCCTGCAGGATAAAAAGGGGATGCAAGATGCAGACCAGAAGCTAATACTCCCTGCAACAGTGTCCCCACCTCCACATTAAATTGTAGCTCTTGGGATTTATGATAGGGTGTGTGCGTGCATTTGTTAGCTCTCTCTAGACCTTCTAAAGCTAAAGGCAGGTCTGGAACTAGGGCAAGTCACACAGCCCATTTTATTGTCAGTTTCCTCATCTGTAAGGAGGATAATAACTGTTCCAGGAACCTCAAAGGGTGGGGATGATGCCAATGATCTTGAAAATGACCAGCATCTGGTGAGTATGTACTGTGGCTCCAGAACTGTGCAACAGTCTCGGCAAACGTTGTATGTGACCCTCACAAATCTTCCATTATGCGTATCTATTTCCTTTTTGTAGAACAGAAAATGGGCTCAAACATGTTAATCTCCTCTTCCAGCCTCCTGTCCCAACCAAGGGACACCAGTGGGAACATGTGTGACAATCTCAGCAAATGAGTAACTTGATACTTAGGTGTTATGTCTTGGATCCCTATTTGTCCACTGCCTGTTATGCACCAGAGATATCACAGTGAACAAAAAGTGAGAATCACTCGCTTTAGAAGCCTACTGTACAGTGGAGGGAGAGGAAAATCTAAAATATATGACGTTAGACAGCAGCAGATAAAGCCAAGAAGAGAACGCCTAGGCGTGGATTTCTGGGGAAGATGAGTCTTGAATGTGAAAGGTATGAGAAATGGCATGCTACTTTTCGGATATTGTCGAGTGTTGCTCTTTCTTTGGGCTGGTGGGTGTGAGTGTCGGTGTGTGGGGTAGTGGAAAGACAATACGCAGCGGAAGGAGTGAAGGGTGGAAAAGAGGGGGGACTGGAATTTGCCCACTTCCTGACCCCCTCGGGTCTCATGCACCCGCAAATCAATAGGGAGCAGAGCAGTAAGAGATGGGAGTGGAGAGATGAACTAAAAGGGGTCGGGGACCAAGTCCCTGGTCAGGACTTGGCTCTCACACTGAGTGTAGTGGGGGGCGGGGGCTGAGCAGTCACCCTGGCCCAGGCCTTGGACTATGGGAGGCAAGGACAGAAAAAGGAGGGAGTGCAGGCCTGGAGCAAGGTCACGCTAGCAGAACTAGCACCCAGACTGAGGGTAGGCCTGATGCTTACAAGGCTGAGCCCCTCGTGGGGCGTCAGAGAAAGAAAACAAGGAAGACACCAGGCTCTTTTAGCTGGCTGAGGGCTGAAGCTTGTGAATGAAACACATGTGGGGCCGAGAGAAAGAACCTGGTCTAGGCTTTGTTCGTTTTTGTCTCCACAGACACCAGGTGGAGGCGCCAGGCAGTTTTTTCCACTTCATTGGGTTGGAATCCCCCCCCTTCTCCTAGGGACCAGCAAGAGCACTAAATTTTTTTGTATGTGATGTGGTGGTTTACCTCAGAGAATTTGATGTTGGTGTTCATGAAGAGATGAAGAAATATTAGGGCTAGGTGTTGTGGCACGTCCTGTAATTCCAGCACTCTGGAAGCTGAGGCAGGAAGACCACAAATTTGAGTCCAGCATAGGCATCTGTGGTAAGGCTGTCTCCCCCAACCCGAAAAAAGAGCCGAAAATGGAGCTTGCTTATTTATTTATTTTTTTGGGGGTGGGTAATTGGGAATTGAACTCAAAACCTCATGTTAGACAAGCAGGCGCTGTGTTCCTGGGCTAAATCCCCAGCCCAACGCAACTCATTTTGAAGAACCTAGGATCAATCCCTAGGGCTGGGGTGAAGGGAAAGGAAGGGCAGTCCCAGTAAAAGTAATATTAAAAAGGATCTATACGGAAAACTCCCAACGTACCTGTGTCCCAAGGTTGGGAGATAACAGGTCATTCTTTAAGCAACCACACAAATCTGTTACTGTCTCTCAGTGACTTAGGGACCCCAAAACAAGCTGACAACCTATTCCAAGGGTTTAAACAGACTAGATGTTGAAAAAACACGTTTGACATTCTTTGAAAAGCTCACTGTAGTAGGTCATAAATAAAACGAGCCTTCTCTCCGCCTCCACGCAGATACTAAAACAGACGTGTACGCGTGGGGCCAAAAAACAAAACCCGAGGCCTGCGCTGAAAGTGGGTCGCTGGCCCGGCCGGGCCGGGCCAAGCTCGGGGTGACAAGCAGGCCGCGGGGGAGGGGTCGGTTCCGCCGGCCCAGGCCCTCGCGGGGCCCGGTCCCCATCTGACCCGGGGAGTCGTGGCGTCCCGGCTGGGCACCGTCGAGACTCCGAGTGGGCTGAGCCCCGAGGGGACCTCGGTGCCCGGCCTCAGGCCTCAGTGCCCGGGCGCCGCCCCAGCCGCCTCCTCCCTCCGGGCGCGGCGACCCTGCCAGCCGCGCAGCTCCTCGGCGCGTGCGCAGCGAGGCGCGGGGCGGAGCGAGAGCAGACCCCGCCCACTCACCGTGAAATGCGGCCGCGCATTGGCCCTACGGCCTGTCACTCGGTGCTCACCATGGTTGCAGCACAAAGCAACAAGCCCTGGAGGCCGCTTCCTCCCTGAGGAGCGGCTCGGGCAGCCGCCGAGGCGCAGGCAGAGGAAGAGGCGGAGGAACGGGAGGGAGTCGCCGCTTCCCACACACTCGGGCTCCT
>NDGN011444894.1:0-26422 GCA_002564285.1 Tympanoctomys barrerae
AAAAAAAAAAAAGAAGGAAAGTATTGAAATGTCAAAGTGATCCAGAAACTAGCTTACAAAGGCTCACAGTGATGATAGCTGGAACAATTTGAGTAACAAAATAATGACACAATATTTGGTTATAACCCAAAGTAAAAGATATAAACTTGGGTTTATTATGAGTTAAATAAATGAACAAATAAATGGAGTAGAACAGATAAATCTTCCTCAAAGAAGAATTTCAAATAGTATAGGTAGGTACCTTCTTCAGAAAAATGAAGACTACCCTCTTGTAAATGTGGGCTGCAATTAGCAACTGACTTTCAGAAAGGAAAAATGGAGACTTTGCAGTAAATTCCACCTTAACCAATTAGTCAAGCTTTATATCACCAGTGGTAAGTCAGTGATACCACTTGCCTGCCTCCTGATGCCACGTGACCGGAAGTGTGCCTTGCCTTTGCTGTGTTCTCCCCAGTAACCCTAGTCAGTTATGAGAAAAACACCAACAACCTGAAAGCAAGAGGCATTTTGAAAATATGTGGCAAATACTCCCCAAGACTGTCAGTGCTACAAAAAATAAGAGAAAACCAAGAAATAGTCACAGGCTCGGGGAGATCAAAGTAACCTGTTATCTGGTAATGTAAATAACTAATTTGAAGACAAAACTATACAATGTAACAACCATTGTTGAATTCTTATATTTTCTTTAGTGAAATTTTGTATCATTTCTAATTTTTTTAACTGTTTTAAAATTTTCTTTTAAAAAAGAGAATTTTTGATTGAATAAATAAACAAGGTGCTTTGGATTGGTTCCTGGAGCAGAAATAGGAAAAACTAGAGGAAAAGCTGGGACTCCAAGTAAGTTCTGGGACTTAGCTAATAGAAATGCACCAACATGTGTGTTCTTTTGGTTGTGACCATCATGCTGTGGTAATGTCAGATGTTGACATCCGAGGCGATGGGGGTGCAGACTTACAGTAATTATATATTAGTGTAAACTATAAATCTAAAATTATTACAAAATAGTAAGGTTTTTTCTGTAATTAACACAGGATCTACAGGGTCTACAGAGTGTCACTACATAGATTGGACTTGTAGTGATTCTCTTGTTTTGAATTCCCAAAGGCTGGGATTACAGCTCCGGACCACTATGCCCAGTCTCAGTTGCTATCTCAGCACACCCCGGGGCGGGGCCGGCACAGCACTTTAGAATCAAACCCAGGCCACTGCACTCTGTCTAAGCAGGTGCTTTAGTCTGCTGAGTTATCAGGCCAGCCCAGTAAGTTTTTTAAATAGAGGAAAATAAAAGATAATAGGAAGCAGAGAGGTAGATCTTCATCAGATGGGAAGGGGATCAAGAGATGGAGAGAAAGGAGGGAAGAAGGATGAAAAGGGAGCTGGGACGTGTTGTATATGTGAGCAGCTCCACACAAGAAATTTAAGCACCATGTACTGTGAACATATGCTAACAGAAATAACAAATATTGCTTACATTAAGAAGGCCCTATAGGAAGAATACTACGGTTGAAGGAGTATCTTAGGGCCTGTGTCCTGACCCCCACTCTTTTCTTCACCCCTTAAATTCCGCTCTCACTCCCAGGACCCCATACTTCTCAGCATGTTTTGAAAACTGTACTACTGTCCAAAAAGATTAGATGCAAATTCTTTGACATGTCTTCTCATGTGTCACATCCTTACAAGCTCTTATCTTCATAATCTGTTGACCCTCTGCTCTTCTATTTCCTTCACATATTCTGAAGACAGTGTCTGTGCTCAAGCCAGCCATGGCCTTCTTTTTGATCATGCAAGGACGGTTCTTTCAATTCAGAAGATCATCCTCCACCTTACCCTTCAGATATCATCTTGGATTTCAGCTCATCAATGAGTCTTCTCTTGAAAGATCCTAAGGGGTGGGGCACATCTTGAAGTGCTTCCTACAGCAGCACAAAGTCCTGCTTGTTACCTGTATGAACACGTGTGTGCAACGTGTGTGTATGTATCTCTTGCCTGCCATGGTTCCTTCAACCGTCAGGAAGAGGTCATTCCTCTGTGTGCCCCATATCAAGCACAATGTCTGACATACAGTCGCTATTCAGGAATTGAATGAATTAATGTGTGAATGCATTTACCAATCTATACTATTTCCCTCCCTTTGTAACTTTTATTTGAAAGTGTTACAAAGCAGCAAATTTAGTAATTAATAAGGAATTTTATTCCAGTTTACTAGCTTAAAAGGAAAACATTGGCTTTTCAGGAGTAAATGGTAGTCTTAGTTGAAGTATATGTACAGAAGATATGGGGGGTGGTTAGAATTCTTTTAAGTGACACAGATTCTACATTGTGTGTGCTTTACAGTAAATGAAATAGGTACTGTGGTGTTACTGTTTTATTCTGCTAGTATTTGAAGTTGTCAGTAAAGCTAGCTGCATACATTTATCTTCATTAGCCATCCAAGGTGGTGCTTTCTGATGCAAGCACCCCAGCTATTCTCGGGCATTTTAATTTGCCAATTATTCTAACCATGGCTAAAAACAGATAGTGATTAGTTTCACATTTTGCTCACCGGGCAACTTAATGTTCTTGTCACCTTACGTTGAGTTTTAAAATGTTCAGAGCACAGAGAATGTCAAACATGTTTCTTAGGGGTATGGGTCATAGATATAACCTGAGTTGCTTCTTGATACATATATTAAAGGGCCTGCTTGACTAATAAAAGGACAAGATAGTATGGCAAAAGCATAGCAAGAAATATGTGGAGGGGGCAAAAAAAACCCTTTAGATACATCCTTTTTCTATTACAAAAACACCATTTAGTAGTATATGTAACTTGAATGCTAGGTGGCTGGTTTAGGTTACTACCTTTAAGGGAAGAAAGAAAGACATATAATCCTGCTCAATAGCACTCAATCTTAATGATTCCCTTCTTTGAGTATTCTGCAGCAATACACGTCGTTCAAAACAGCAAAATGTGTCCATTTCTGACATACTGAATTTTCACTGCCTTATATTTTAGATAAGTTCACTCTGTTTCTAATGTTTTCTTTTTAGTAGAAAAGTTCCTATAGAAAAAAATCCAGACCAGAGTTTTATCTGCATTTTTCTTGCTTAATTGCCTGGGAATAAAGTTGACTCATTTATGGGAATTAATTTGGTGCCATTATTAGCAGAAAAGATTATTTATCATTTTAAGAAGGCATGGGGAAATGTCAGGCATACAGCATCCTAAATACAAACTTTGTTTGCTAGCCTCTTAAAGAATTTGTTTGCATATAATGTTGTTCAAACCACTGATAAGAGGAAAATGCATTTAATAACTGCTCAGAATTAATATGTGATAGTATGCATGGTTGCCTAATTTAATTTATCTTTGATTAAGCCTATTATGTTTGAGATCACTTTACAGAAGAGAATTTTTTTGCCAGCTGTAAGCTTATTTGAATTGTAATATAAGTTAATAATGTGTGAAATAACCAGTGGTGCCTACGTCTAAATGTTAATTTTGCCAACTGACTCTCCAAGATCATCCACTGGCATTAGTTAATGCCACTGACTATCTTGCATAGAGACAATATATTGGAAAAATATGAAAATTAACTATTCTGGAAGGTACCAACAAATGGAACAGTGGTGATTAAGTCTGAAATACAAAGAAGCCATTATATTATAAAAATAATTTTAAAATCAGTGATTGATTAGTCATATAACCTAACATTCAAGATAGTGTGTCCCTCTTGACTGATTTTCTTCTATGTCTTTTCCTTCAAAATTAAATTATCATTTGATCAGATAAAGTAAGGAGCTTAGGGATGCTGCAGGGACCTCTCAGCATCTGCCTTATGTCTGGGCGATCATTCTCTGTGGTGAGCCCAGCCCTGAGGGAACGGGCTTTTCTGTGGCTGCCCAGGGACTCATTCTCTGCACGGTAGGCCATTCTCTGCGTGATAGAGAGTCATTATGCTTATGTTGAACCAACTATGTATCATTAGCTATCCTAATCCTTCTTTTCAATGTTTTTAAAGTGGTTATCGCTAAAAAGTTATTGGGCTAAATATGTTCCCTTGTTCAGCAGTTGATATATAGTTTGCATAGCTCAGAATATGAACTTTATTATGTGTATACAGTTTAGATTTAGTAATCTGATTATTTTTACCTTAAAACTACCTTTTCCTCTCTAGAATACCTTAGTTAGCCCTCTAATTGAAATTCTACCCAGACTCTCATTCGACTTGCTAGTTGCAAATTTCCTAACCACCTCAGGATGTGGTCAGCAGTTGTTTGAGCTCACCTCCATAACTGAGTCAACTTTCATGTATTCTACCATAGGTCTCTGAAGGTAGAGATCTTGGGTTTTAAATCTTTGTTGGCTCCACAGTGTCTAATACAATTTCTTATTGAAAAAAATGGTGTCATTATATGCTGAAGATTGGAATATATGTCAGGCTAGAGACATCATGGGAGCAACTCACATAGCATGAACCATGTAAATAAATACAGGCCAGTGAACAAAAAGGCAGTTTGTGCTTTTTCACTTGCTTTAAATGTGAACCTGAAACTTGCATTCAAGGCGGCCTTGGTAGCACATGCTGGGAATCACAGCACTCAGGAGGCCAAGGTAGGAGGACTGTTTTTAGTTGGAGACCAGACTGGGCTACCAAGTGAGCTCAAGGCCAGCCTGAACTGCATAGAGAGACCTTGTCTCAAAAAGACCAAAAATATAAAAAAGAAAGAAAGAAAAAAGTTGCATAATGTATAAAGATGAGAAGTTATAAGGTGTTTCCCCCCTTGCTTTGAATAGCTTTTGCTAGATGTACAATTTAAATCTTAATGGATATAGATTCAGCTGGGACTTCCCCAAAATCAGGGAGTTGTACTTTTTCGATGGTTAGTAAGAACTCAGAATTCAGATCAACTGGTATAAAGAAAACTCAAAGGTCATTAAATCCATTCAACCATCTGGTTTTTGATTGCTCTCTACAGTTGGTTAGCAACGAAAGAAAAGTACTTCTAGTATGGGGATTGAAATAACAACTCTCTGACTGTGGTATCTGTGTTATATTCAGTTCTTCTCTCAAACTCACCCCATTCAGTTCTTCTCTCAAACTCCCCTCACCCCAGAGTGATCACTATGTCAGTTTCCTGGGGACTATCCAAGTTTTAATAAAAAGTCCTCCATGGTGGGACATCTCTCAGTGCTGGACAAACTAGGACCATTGTTCACCCTACTGCCAACACATCTGTTTTGGGTGAGAATATAAAGTTGTTTATCTAATAAATTTCCTTTTAATAAGAAGGGAAAGTATGTGGGGGGCAGAATTTTTAAGTGAGAACATATAAATAATTAGAACATTTAAAAACTTAACAGTCTAAAGGGAAAAGGAACATACAAAGGGAAAATATTGCAAGTTTTCAGAGTTTCTATAGTAAAAATGAAGGAGGGGCTTTATAGCTTATATTAAAAGAATATCAAAGTATTGATTCACTTTTGCCTTTGTTATATACATAAAGTAAGATCATATTTTGTATTATAAGAAGGCATTAAGAAAAAAGTCCCATATAATCAACTAAACTATAAGCTCATTGAGGATACTTTTACAAATGAAAACATGGAGATTGCATATAAAGGTACTGACAGCTGACATCTAGCTCCTAGATCTTTTCTGGCAGTATCTTTGGAGCCTTTTTTCTATCATTCATCCTTTATTCCCAGAAACATTTATCACAGTCCCTTCCTTTTACATAAAAGTAAATGTCAATAGATTGATAGGAAAAAAAGCATTTCACTAACAAAAATAAGTCTAACAGTATAATGTATAATGGAGGCATGAAAAATTATTCGTCATGAATCTCCATTGGAGTTGGACCCTGATGCCATAGAATAGTCCTACAGCCTACAGATTAACTTATTCCACAGTTGCTTTCTGTTTAGGTCACATTAATCACTGAGCACGCAGTCTGATCACTTCATGGTTGATTCATTTCATTCATTCATTGCCAAAATGACCAGATGTGTCCCAGCATTCTGTCTTCATAACCAAATGAAATCAACTATGTAGCATTTCATTCAATGGTTTGGCATTCAGCTGTCCTAGATATGGATGGTGATACACATAGATGTGATATTTATGCTTGGAAATAGTTTCATTAAAATTATAATAAATTTTCCTTGTACTCTATTCTACTGTAAGAGAATGTTCTTTCCCTTCTTCCTCAATGAAAATATTTAGCCACAATTGTAAACTCACAGAAATGTGTTATAATGGGAAGTTTCAAGGTAATTCACTCAGTCTTTTCAATAGCATATTAATGATTACCTAGAGGAGAGATTTAATAATAAGTTTGTGTAATGCCTGGTAAAACAAAATCAAATGGAAGCCTTAAGTATACCAAAATGTTCTGTGGCTCTTCCAAAATAAGAGAGGAGGGCATGAGATGTGGAAGCCAGGGTTGAAAATGACCTCATTTCTGAACTCTTTTTATGACCATTTGGAGACGCTTCAGCCAGCCTTTTCATTTTGTAGTGACATTGGATCCAGAAGCTTAGAAACCAACCCAGACAAATGCTGTGTTGAGGGCTCCCGCTGCCACCCCTTTCCTACTGCTCTCCTAAGTGCCTGTGAAAGTTCTCCCCAAGTGGTGACCAGCTCACCCAGAATGTGGTGCCTAAAGGTGAAATGAAAAGCTCCTCCTTCCCTGAATTCCTTTCTGTATTTAACTAATTGGTGTGTCTTCCACCTCATATTGATTATTGGTCCAAACTTCTAAAAGCAAGGTAATAGTGATATGCTATAAAAATAAAATATCAACTTGACTTTGTCTGGTGCTCCTAGAAAATAACACATAATTAAGATTATTTTGACAATATTTTTCCTGAAAGTAGTTTTTAGTGGTTACAGTTGATTTGGCCTAATGCATAAAGTTCTCTGAGTAAACAAGAGACCAGAATGAAATATAAAACAACATAGTTATCAAGTAAAATTATAAGCTGTGGGCAATGCCAGATTAGACTGACTGCATTCTTTTGTATCTCCCTATCTGGTAAAATGTTTAATTAATATATATATATATATATATATATATATAAATTCTATAAAGCAGAGACACAGAAAGTGAGAGAGATAAAACAAGAGATGCTAATAAGCAAAAGATGTCAGCCAGATTTGAGAGGGCAGCACAGTATTTGAGGAGAAGTGCTGAATATAAGGAGAGAAATTTAGCCTACTGATCCACCCTTTAGGGTAATATAGAGGCTTGGCTGGGTGGGAAGGGTGAAATTGGGAAAGGCATGACTGTTTGCAGAGTTGCAGAGCCCATGATGATAGTGAAGCATGGTGTATGGCATAGTTAGAACCTGCTCCCTTTTCCTCCTCTTGCCATTTTCCTTTCTTGAGTGCTTGAATAGTAGTCTGAGATGCATTGATCATAGATACTCTTAACTCAGGATAGGCAGAAGTTTGAAAATCCTTATCTGGAATGAATGAATAGGCCAAAGAAATGACTTGACTGGCATTTGGCATCCCTACTGAATGACTAGATTCCCAGACCAGTCACTTTACCAGGAGGCCCACTAGGTAATGACTGTATCCTGGCCTTCTTCAAGGTTTTCTTTGGAAACTAGACCCCTGGTCCCTAACTATAAATGAACATAATATTTAATTTTATATTTTCTATATACAGATATGTGAATGTTATAAATGTAAGTGAATAGTGAGGGGTCATTGTTATTTGAGAATAACCCTCAAAATAAAATATGAGATCAACTATAGTGACCAAAACAGAGGTGAGGGAGATGATAGGGGAACTCAGAGAAAATATTGATAACTCATGAATCAAAAGAAAGGCTTTGAGAAACTTACAATATCTTCAGAAACATGAGAGATACTACTCATGAAATAAGAAGAATGTTCAGTAGAAAAGAAACAGTAAGGAAATTAAGAGGATTTTGTTTTCCTCTTTGCTTTTTACTTTGTTTTTGGGATGGGGTCTCATAAGTTGCCTTGGCTGGATTTAAACTTGTGAGCTCAAGCAGTCCTACTTACCATCACAGCCTCCCAAGGAGCCAGAAACACAGATGTGTGTCACTGGGTTTGCATATGAGTTTTAAAAAAAAATTAAGAATCATTCAGAGTTGTACAAGATAAACTCAAGTGAACATTCTAGAAAGTAGACTAACAGGCAAAAATTACAGTGGGGGTACAGCAGAGGTCAGAAAATACATGAGGCTCAGCATTTTATCAGAGAAATTCTGGAAAGAGAAAAAAAAGTGGAGAGAACAATGTCAAAAAAATAAAAGAAGAAATTTAAGGGGGCCGGGGAGATGGCTCAGTAGAATAAGTGCTTGCCTGGCAAGAGAAAGGGCCTGAGTTCAATCCCTGGTTCAACCAAAGAAAAGAAAAAAAGAAAGAAAGACATTTAAAAAGAGAATGGGCATTTTAGATTTAGAAGGACCAGAGCAATGATAAGAAATGATCTACATTGGGGTTCTTTACTATGAGATTGTAGTATTCTCAGATTAAAGGGAAAGTCTCAAAATCCTTGAGAAATCAAACAAGTCACATGTAAAAGATCAGGAATACAAATAGCATAAGACTTCTCAACTCCAAATCCGAACAGACTGGGGAAAATCCTGCCTTACTTTGAATTCGATTATAAGCTTCCCTAGTATGAGTTGAAACAAGACATTTTGAGACACAGAAGTTCTCAACAAATGTACCTTCCTTCTGCATTTTCTCAAGAAGCTAATAGTAAATGTTCTCTACTACCCACAAAAATGAGCATATAAATCAAAAAGGATCTGAGAAATGGGGACTCTACCACAGAAGAGGTACAGGTTATTTTGCAAGATGTTGAAAAGAATCTCCTGAACAACAAATGGGCAGCTGTCGTGGAGAACAACTGCACCAGTCAGGAGGGGAGACACTTCCAGAGAAAGCAGATCTGATACATTAACCAGTTGGGCCAAGTGTGTTAAAATGGTTTTAACAGAGGTTTGTAGCTCCTTTGGCCAGTTTAGAAATAATTATTACAAAGAAATAAGCAAAAAAAAGAATCACAGTTGACACCAGTGAAAACAGGGTGTTGAACACAATAGAAAGTATTCTCTTACATTGTTTGGCTCAAGAATAAGCAAGATTATCTTATAATGTAAACTTAGGACATTGTTTTAATCCAATATTGGGCATCTGGAACAAGGGGGGGTAGAAATCTTGTGGAGAGGTGGTAATGGTAGAAAAGCTTTAAATTTTTCTCATTTTGCAATATAATAAGACTTTAATCTTTAGATAAACTACAAAAATTATAATTTAAGAAATAACAATAAACCCACAGAATTTAAATATGAAAAAACAAATGTAAGTGTTAAAAGTTGAAAATGGAAGTCTCCCCTTGGGAGTGGACTGTTGACAGTAAGTCTTTCTGTGTTATGCAGGATAATTTACCAAACTGAGAGCAAGTTGGTAAGGCAAAATCCTTACCTGTATAGATGGTTACTCACTCTGGTAAATAAGTACCTTTCATAACAAAAGGAAAAACAGAAAGGAGAAACAAGTGATTTTGTGATTTCTCTGAGAAACAGAAAAGGATGCTGGGGAGGGGTGGTTTTTATTATAGGCCTTATAATGACATTTGCCCTTTAAAACTATGGTCATGTACTCTGTTGATAAAAATTGCTAGAATCAGAAATAAAACTTATAAAACTGAAGTGTACAGCAATGGCCCCCACAAAATTCCCCATGTGCCTGTTCTATCCCTTGAATACTTCTCTAATTGTTTGTTTCTCAGTTCAATTATAGTATCCTCACCCTTCACTTAATTCTTATTGTGTTGCCTGTTCCAACCCTCATGACTTTGATTCACAGTTGTTTTTTCGCTTGTCCTATTTTTATGAAAATTCAGGAGGATGGCAGGGCAGAAACTGTACTGCCCTGCTGTTTGTTATTTTTGTGGTACCTGGCAGAGTGCTGACAAATTGTAGGTACTGCCTCAGAAATTAAATGAATAAACGAATCTGTCATTAAATCTGAAATCTGTTTAGTCATATGGCCCCATCCTAAACATCTGTATCTGCATAAATAAATATTACCAGAAAAGGAAGATTCTTTTGTTTATGTTTTAAGGAAGCTGTGTGTTTTCCTAAGGAGAGAGATCATGCACAGAGCCCAGAGGGTAAACTGTTCTGGGAAAAATTTGGCTTATGCTTTCTTTGTGGGGAACATGGAAAATGTGTCAGTTTGAAGGCTGACATTTTCACTTGGCCATGTAGGATTTCAGGTACCCTGGTACTGGGGAAAATGATACATGGAAAGTGTCACCTAGACCTCCAGGTGGAGAAGCCCTAGGCATCACCTTGGATCTGGCGGAAAGCACCGCCACCTGCCATGTGCCAGGAGGAGGAAAACTGTCTCCTGGGGCCAGAACACTAGTATAAAGAAAGGAAAAGAAAGTTGAGAAATTCTTAATGATATAGCAAGGTCAACTAGATCTAAGGAGTGGCACAGCAAGGGCTTGAATTTATAGCTTTTCTCAGTGAGTTTAGGTCCTTTTCTGTTTAATCAGGCTTGTATACTACAAACCTCATAGCTCTTCATAACCACGCAAATGATCTCCTGATATCTATAACAGGATTTCAAATGTCCATTATGGAAATAATAAGATTCCCATTACTTCTGTTGTGTATTACAACAGTGGGTTAACCTGAATCCTTTCAAAGAATGAGCTACATCTGTTACATCCTGGTATGGAGATCTTTTAGTGCATATGATTTAAGGAAAAAGAAGTGTAGAATCAGGTGACCTCTTTCAACTGGGTGTGATGGTCCACACCTGTAATCCTAGCACTCAGGAGGCTGAGGCAGGAGGATCTTTGGGAGTTTGAGACCAGCCTGAACCATATAACAAGACTTTGTTTGTTTGTTTGTTTAAAAAAAAAACAACTCTTTTGTGGCTTTACTCAAATGCTATCTTTTTCTGCCAGGCAAGTGTTTGCTCCACCGAGCTATATCACCAGCCCGTCAATGCTACCTTTTCTTAAATGCTGTGTTTATAATTGTAAAAATGCCCTCTTCTCTCCTGGCTTGCTACATTAGCATTTATCTTTATATGATGCAGTATGTAATATACTTGTTTGTGATCTATATACCTTACTGTAATATAAAGTGCATGAGGGATTTTGTCTGTTTCCTGCTTCTTCCCCAGTTCCTTGGGGTGACTGAATGAATTTTCATGGGTTTTTTTTTTTTCTTTGCATAGAATAGTTCTGGAAGGCTACACAAACCTGAAGTCATTATCTCTGAGCAGTAGAACTCTGAGAATAGGTGCACATCAAAGACAGCCTCTTGCTGTATATATCTTACCATGTACATGTATCAGTTTTTAAACCACTGTTGCTATAGGGAATCCCACTGAAAGTGTTTTGGGATTGGCTTTTTTAAACTATCATTTATTTAATCACCCTTATTAATTGTGATCCTGAGATAATGAAGCTCATGCTGAATTTTCCTATTTTCTAGTAGTTACATTGTAAATGGGGCACTATTCGAGTCTCTGAACTTAATACTGTATGAATCCTTTGTCAGCAGAGACCTTTGTTTTCTATCAGAGTGAACATCTGCACTTGTTTTTTGATGGAACAAAAATGGATTTTTAGGCCAAAAACACTTAACATCTTCTAACATTCAGTTTGTGACCTGTCACTTGACTACTCTGAGTCTCCATGTCCTTATCTACACAACTAGAGTAAAATTCCCCATGAGTGAAGGGTGTTATTCAAAGTAAACAAGCACAAGCATGTATGATCAGTGCCTCTCAGTGGCTGGCTCCAGTCAGTTTAATAAACAGTTCATCCTCTCTTGCAGAAGGGAGCAGACTCTTGGTAACATTTTATCACTGACTTTTCAGAGTGCAGGCCCAGCTTCACCAGAAAGTTTACTGGAAATGCAGTCTCAACTTGTACCTGGTATAATGAATAAGAATCTGTGTTTTGCAAAATAATGTGTCAAGTGATCCCTATGCTTGGCGAAGTTTTAAGAAATTGTTTTTAACTCTCTTACAGTGATATTTCAGACAGATGTATTAATTATGATAATTTAATTTTTGTATATGTGATGATGTTTTTAATATCATGGGGCCTTGAGAACTTGAGGGATTGACCCTCCCAGGTTTAGCTAATTGCTGATGATAGCAAACAAGTTGCTGGTAAATTTGTCTGTGGTATAAAAACCAGACAATCCCTGGTCTTGCCCCTTTATTTCAGCCTCATGCCATCTAGAGCACTGTTTTTTACCCTAAGTCACCAGAGGGCCAGGTATTGAACAACTAGCAAGCACCCTATGCCTCCAGGCCTGCTTCAATTACTCAAGTCAGGCAATCCTACACCTGCTTTCTGGTCTTGCACATTCTTCCCCAGGGAAAGCACAATAAAGGCTCTTTCTACATTTTCTCCTCACTCCCTGTGCCCCTGACCAGAACTAGTACCTCTCCTATGTGGCACTGGATGAATGATAGTTCCCCTCCCCTTGGAAACTGTAAGTAAAAACCTATAGTACCTCCTTATTAGCCATCCACCTTCTGATCCATTGGCTGCATCATACATGAAGAAAATATAAATCCTGGCATGTTTTAAAATTAAGCTGATGTTTCACATTTTGGGTTGAACATTGCCTGCCACTCACCTTGCAAATTTAAGGTTCATTTGGAGCAGTATGAGGGTGCCCTGCAGAGTCAGATGTGCTGCTAGAATATATTAACAGGCTGAAACACAAGGAGAAAGTTAAACAACTCCATCAGCCTAAACTTACTTTTAAATAAACTTGATCAAAGATAAAAGGTTGTAAATCTGCTTAATGTAGTGTCACTATGTTGAATGCCAATAATATTCCTTAAGCACAAGCTTTGAACACTTCAGAAAACTTAGTACAAATGATTAAGACCTCTAAGATAATGGAACTGTTTGAATTCAAAAACACAAACTTATTTACAGTATACTAAGGAAACAAATGCAAACCTGCCATCCACACCCATTCATTTTTCCCTTTGGCTTCTTAATGTAGTATATATGTTTCAGATAGAAATCACTCCTGACTATGACCAGCTATTATGCTACCAAACAGCTTGCCTTTCAGTATTGCCACTTGTGTCTTCTATTTTGGAAAGAATCTTGATACCAGAAGCTGATGCTGAGGTTAAGGTAAGCAAATATTAAATGTACATAAAATAGACTTTGTCCCTAGGACTCAAGAAAAAATGATGGAGAGTAGCTATTTCAGAAACATTCCATATTTGCTGATACAGGGGTTTCTTCGTTATAAAAGTTGTTTTATAATTTTATTAAGAAATTAAAACATGGTTAGTGGCTTTAAATTAGAATTATTAGGAAGAGGAATTTTCCACAAGTTGTTTTATCACCATCAGTTTAGTTCCCATAAAAAATAAACCCAATTATGACCACGAGAAGAAAACTCAGGCGCAGATACTAGGATTTTGCTCACCATACCTGGCCCTATCAGATTCAGCATTGCTGCCCATATAAGAACAAAAATGTGACTTGTAACGTGCAAAATGACAACATTCTCTGAAAGCAGAGGCTTGTTTCTACTAGGTATTTTGTTTGATTGCTCCCTGACCCTTTTCCAAGAAACCTAATTTGCCCAGAGGAATCTGGCACTGGAAAAAGAGTGTTTGCATCTGCTTAGGGAAATGTGCATGAAATAGTGACTTATTTGGAACTGAGAAGAGAATGGAATGAAATGGGTAGATGAGCCAGTTTGAGCAGGCAGAGAGCAACCTGGGCCTCCTAACTCTTATAAGAGACTCTCTGCGAACTGTTTGCTGGCTTTGGATTGGGACCTCCCATCTCCTTTCAGCAGGGTCTCTAGACTCTGCACAATTGTGACTCCAAGCAATGCCCTAAGGCAAGCCATCGCCAATTCATCTTACACTTCTAAAATGGTGAGAATTTCAAGGTTCAGCCCTGCAGACACCATTGTAGGAACTGCTGTCCAAGGTACGTGCCTGTTTTAAACCCTCTCATGCCCCTTAGATGGCTGCACAAGGCTTGCTGATGGGGATGTGCAGAGTTAGAGTGCTTTCGTGGCTGCCAGGAAAAGTGATGAGTATGTCAATGCCTGGTGGCCCAAAGAGAGGGCTTGGCTCAGCTTCTCACAGACTCAACTGAGTGGTCGAAAGTAGAGAGCTGCTGTCTCCTCTGGAAGAAGGGAGAGCAAGTTAATGCATATGAGAAAGCAGAGCACTGCCGCTGCACAGCTTTTCTGCACTGCTGTTTCTTCATTCTCCTGCTTTTTCTTTTTCTCCTGACTTTTCTGCCAGTGAAATACATGTATAGTTCATTTGTTTATAATAATAGCTTCAAGGCTTGTAACTCTGAACTGGCGAAGATGACAACAAGAAGGCTGCTGAAATAAAATGTAAACCCTGAAGTTAGGTTAATTTAGGTCTTAATCTTTCTCTGCTGCTTAGTAAAGAAAGATATTTAAAAAAGAGAAAAGGAGCCATTGATTACATTTAAATTGACAAGGTTAAGCACAGACAGTCCTTTATAGGTACAGTAGTAATGAGAGTTTACTTTTTTAATTTAAATCTATCTTTGTACAATTAGCAACTTATTAAACGACCTTTCCTTCAAAGTCTGCAAGCAATTGCCTGTTCTCACTAATAAGGGAACATGTTTTACAAGGTTCACGTTGATTAATTGACAAATGCTGATAAAATCAAAGCAGTGTTAAAATACAGTACACCAGCTGCAGCATAAATTACATTTGCTCAATAATGTTTCAAATGGCTATACATTTATGGTGTACCTTTCAATAAATATTACTGTCTTAATTGAAACATCCATTGTGAAAATTTATCTCTGAGTAAATGTCAGAAAACCATAGCTAGGACTGAACATTTCTATTTCTGTTATATTTAATTCATTTAAAAGCATTGATTGCTACAATCATTTTAAGAGTATATGCTATACATTTGGGAAAGCACAAATATGTATTTAATATAACACTTTGAAAATCACGTTCTCTTAATTAACCTTAGTATTTGCTGAATCTAAGATGGCTTGTCAGCTTGCTCAAGGGATCCTAGGAAGATTTTCTTGGGTGAGGTCCCAAGGTTAAAGAACACACATGTCTAAGATATAAGCAACAACAGCAGGCAGCATGGAACGGAGCAGAGAACATGAGCAAGAACGAGAGCCATCTGCATCTTTATTGTATCGCTACTGTACAGGTTATCTCATGTTTACATTTTTACATAGTGCTATAGCCTGCACATGTGTGTTTGCCTGTGCTACATCGTGGTTACATAACTGTATCCCACTGCGCACCTGCCCTAGACAAGGAAGGTCATGTCTTCTCTGTCCTTAGATGCCCCTGAGCTCTGAAGCAATCTTGAGTGGTTCCCCCACACAGCTTCAATTACTGAAATGAATGAATGAAGAATGTTCTAAACAGGTAGCCTTACACTACTTACTGAGATCATTGCAATTTTAGCCCATTGCTGTCCAGCTATGATGGCAGCTATAATGGCACCATGACAAGATCTATACCTGGCTGTTTCAAGTATTATTCTGTTATGGGAGATGCTTGGCTAGTGCCAGATTCCTACTTTACTATATGAATGAGTAGCCATCTACAGTCTTCAGTGTTGTGGACCACACCTATGCAGTACAGTCCCACACTCTAGTGCCTCTAGAATACCATAGCATGTAGATTTAGGGATCCAACCAATCTCTTTCTCACTTTCAGTACTAAAGATTGAAATTATATCCTCACATATATACTATGCCTTCACACACAGACAAGTGTATACCACTGAACTACAACTCAAGTTCTTTTTATTTTTATCTTGAGACAGAATTCCATTAATTTGCCAAGGCTCACCTTGAACTTGCAATCCTCCTTTGTTGGTTTCTTGAGTACCTGGGTTATAGGTATACATCATTGTGCCTGGATAATCTCTTAATTTTATTTGAAACAGTTTCTTTGTCCTTAAGGAGCTTATATTATTTGGTCCAATCTCTAAATATTTTGAATTTATTATTTAAAAGATATTTAATGTTTCTACTCAGATTATTGTAGTTTACAGACCTAGAATAAGAGTGGGATTTGGCCAGGGGGTTAACAGAGACCACCATGCTAACCTGTGGACAAGAGGGCACTGCCCTCAACATGGGCATGAAGATCATGGAGTGGAAGATGAGGTGTGAGACTCAGGAGATACAAGAAATTGGAGACAGGTGAGAGCTGAGTGGCTTTGGGGATATGGAGCACAGTCAAAGCAGATTATACCAGCACACCACGGCTGAATGGTGGGCAGAAGATGGACGAGGCTAGTAAATGCTAGAAGTACAAGTGATTGGCTAGAAGGTAATGACAGAAGGAGGGCCAGTGATGGAGATCACAGAGAAACAACTAGTTAGAGATCAATGAAGGCTAACAAGCATGTGAGTTGTTAAAGCAACTTTTGACATACTGAAAGGCAAGGAACTGCAGGGAGGGGCTCAACCAGCAAAGGACTCTAGGACTGAAAACAGAGCCAGTCCCTGGCCACTAAGAATTCAGGCTGCACGAAGCACAATGTGCGTCCAGTATTCTAGAACAGAGAGTTGAGCAGGACTGGCAGAGTGGTAGAGAATTTCTGAGTTGGGGCTCTTTTTGTTCTCTCAGCCAGGACATTACTAAGACAGTGTCTGGCACGTAGTAGACTCTGCACAAATGTTCCACCAAATGGACCTGGCTTCTGAGAGGGAGGCAGGTTCTACAATGAGACAATTTTTATAGGACCACATAAAATATTTAAGTTGTGTAACTCTTAATGTCAAAAAGAAAAAAAGCATAGGAGAAACACGCAAGGTGATCAATCCTGGCAGTAGTGTCTGCCTTGTCCTAGTAACTACATCAGTCTCTGCCCTTGATTTCTTTCTGTGGGGTGACAGGAAGTGAGGAGAAGAGGGCAAGGCTGGTGTGGACTTTAGAAAGTGCTCAGAGTATGTAGTCAGCTATTAATCAGACAGAGATGTTGTTCTTGGAGAAGGAAACAGTGAAAAGTGGTGGGGGAATGATTCAAACCCGGTAGGCTTACTTCTGGTAGAGTCTCAGGGAGGGGTCCTGCGGCTGGCCTTGCCAGGTCTCTACTTATCTTCAGGGAGGAAGATGCTACCCCTGACTTCCTTGCCCATCCTTAGGAGGCTTTTATGTTTGTGATGACAGCTGCCAGCAAAAATGACAGAAAGATTTTCCCGTAGAACCTTGATAAAAGTCATGTTATACTGGCATTGTCCATCACATATGAAAGTTGTGAAACATGGTCTTTTTTTAAAAAAAATCTTACTTCCTCTAATTGGGTCCATGAGAAATAATGGATCCCCTGGCTCCTGTATGCTTCTCACCTGCCTTCCAGAGGCTGAAGCCAGCGCAGCCTGCATTATCATTCCTCACTCTGTTCTCTTGGACCATGTTCCCTGTTTTGACACTAGATGGGGCATTGTTGTTATGATGGTGACTGTAAAAAACTAAATATATGAAATCCAAAGGAGGAAAACACTCTTTTTAGAATCAGAGAAAGTTGCAGCAGAAGACAGCTATGAATGATGTCTGAACCTTTATTTTCCATTTTCACCTGTAAAACTCTGAGTGAACACAGGTTCACTCAGAGTCAATAACAGACCCAGAGCTGGAAGCCAGGACTGCACTCTGCTGATCCCAGCACAATCCTGTCCCTGACTCAAGGCTGCACACCTGGGAGGAGCAAGTGCGGCAACCAGGGGCCAAAGGAGCTACCCTCTTTAATAAGGAGAGTAGCAAGAGTTACCTCTTTAAGGGTGTCCTCCTAACTACATTCTTCCTACAACTTGCTCTACAGATAGGTTTCTTGAAAAGAAGTCAAGTTAGCAGAACTGAGGCACTTCATTTTTTTAAATCTCTCTCAGTCCATGAACACACATCTTTTTTTTTCAAAATACCAATATGAGGGGCTGGGGAGATAGCTCAGCAGCATAAGCCTCTGCCTGGCAAGCATCAGGTCCTGAGTTTAGTCTCTGGTACAAAGCTTAAAAAAACTTCAACATACCAGGGACTCTCCACCTCTCCTTTCCCCTCTGTGGTTGTACCCAAGGGGTTTGTAATCACTCCCCCTTTCCCCCTGTGTAGCAGAAGAGGCACATAATGCAGACAAGAATTCTGCAGCCACTTCTCCCTCCACTCCCCATGCTGATGGGATGTAAGGGCTGAATGAAAAATGGTCTGTCTGTCTTCTACTGGCAGGTCCCAGGACAGGGCACAAACCTTGGAGACTGTTTCTAGCAGATGCTCTTTCTTAAGAAGATTGCATGAAGTTGCAGTGTGCTTCTCTGTGCAGCGGTCGCATGCCCTCTGCTCAGCAGCGCCTCTGGGTTCCATCACCATGGCATTCTGTCTCTGTGTCTGCCAATGCGTTTAAGTCCTCTCATTCTTACTGTATCCATTTTCCTAAACATCCAGAGTTTCTGGGAGAAGAACAGAGTAGTAAGAAAGAAATCGTCTGGATTGAGATTTTTGTTTTATGTTACACATAGGAAAATTACTTTTTAGAGTAAAACACTTTTAAAAGTCTCATTTAAAGAAGCTGTCATGTGCAAGCAGATTTGTTTTCTTTACTTGGAATGCCTCTCCTCTGCTTGATCTTATGCCATTTACCCTTTAACACTCCACTCACATGTTGCCTCCTCTGCTGCACTTCTGCTATCCCTATGCCCATGTCCCCTTCTAGAATTCTCATTCTGTATTTTGTGCTGTCAGAGCAGCTTATTCCACCAGTAGAGTGTCACATTTCTCACCAGTAATGCGTATCACAGCCAGCTGTATAAAGAGAGTCTGCCAAAATTTGTATATATACTTCAGGAAAAGAAAGACTTGTAGAAATATTTTAATACTAAATTTATTAAGACTTCATAAAATTAATATCAGTTACCTTTGGCCTGTACAATTATAAGAGGTGCTCAAAGAAGTGGCCATTAGCTTCCAGACATATATTAGTACAGCAAACTACTGGTTAGGTAACTTGGTCATTGAGATTGCTGCATGTGCATTTTCAATTTCTTCTCTAAGGGCTGGCAGTAACAGTGTAGTGTGTTCCTGTAAAATCATCTAGGAGCCTCCATGTGAGGGTCATATCTGTTGGGGAAAAAAAATCCTTTTCTCTAAGTGAGAAGGAGAGGGAAAGGGAGAGGGAGAAAGAGAGAGAGAGATTGATTGATTGATTCTGCCACAACAGGACAGTGGAAAATGCATGACTAACCTTGGATCATCTGGGCAGAGCCCAGTGCAATGGGAGTTTTATACATATTTATAGGTTGGATCAAATTATATCAATACTACCTCCTTTAACATTAAGAGTTCTGAGTTTTTGGAAGATGTAGCAAGTAAAAGTACCATTTAAAAGTCTAAGTCTTGGGCCTGGGAGATGGCTCAGTAGATTAAGTGCTTGCCTGGTAAGTGCAAGGGCCTGAGTTCAATCCCCGGTTCTGCCAAATAAATAAATAAATGTATGTATGTATGTATGTATGTATGTATGTCTAAGTCTTGAAATTTCCTTAAGACTTACAATTTTGGTTGGCCGGGAAGATGGCTCAGTGGAATAAGCACTTGCCTGGTAAGACTTACATTTTTTTTACATTTTTATTTTTTAATATAAAAATATATGTAAAATAAGACATAGATGGGAATACTGGTTGCTTATTTGCTACCTGTATTTGAATAGGACAGAATTTATGGTAGGGATTCACTTTGCTTCAAGCAAAACAGTTATATTGGAAAAGCTGTGTGTAACTTTAGCATCAGCCAATCAAATTACATATCAAAATACACTAAAGGAGCTATTTATAAAAATAATTATCCAAGTGAAAAATATTTACATGGAATGAATAATTTCTGAAGTTATTAGAGACTTTGCCTTTTGGAGTGGGATTTTTCCATAGGATAATAAAGGCACCTCTTAGGGCCAGCCAGATAGCTCAGTGGATTAAAGCGCCTGCAAGCAGGTGCAGGGGTGCCCCCAGGGCACGTTGAGACGGGGTGTGGTGGAGCGTGCCTGTAATCCCAGTTTTGGGAGGCTGTAAGCAGGTGGATCACTAGAAGTCCAATATGTAGACCCTTCCCTAAAATACAAAAACATAAAAAATAAAAAATAAAGCCACTTATTTATTACAGCAAAAATTGTCCTGATGTTAATTTCTTGCTTTTTCATAGTATATTTAAAACATTGCACTTATTTCTAAAAAGATTTTTAATGTATATAATAGATATCCTTGGCTTAACAGAAGTTAATAGTTCCTCTCATCATAAAACTGGTAATATATGTTATTTCTAGTTCAGCTAATAAAAGTCACTTGGAAGAGCGCCTAATTTTAACAGGTCTTACCTGAAAGAATGGATATACCATACTTCTCATCCCTTCTCATCAATTTGAAAGAACTAATGCTGGTGTGACGCTTGTACAGATTTGGGATATGGAAAATGATACTAGACATATCTCAGCATGATACACCTTGTCCAAAGAACTAAAAATATGAGGCCAGAGAGGTAGCTCATAGGCATAAGCAAGTCCCTGGCAAGCACAAGGACCCGAGTTCAATTCCCTGCCCCACATTATATGCAGTCCCACCCCAGGTGCTGGTGCCCACCTTTTGGCTGCTGAACTGAGCGTGGTAACACACACCTGTAGTCCCAGAACTCGGGAGGTTGAGCCAAGAGGATCTCTCAGAGTTCAAGATGAGCCTGGGGGCTGCAAAATGTGAGCTCAAGGCCAGCCCGAACTGCATAATGAGACCCTGTCTCAAAAAAACAAAACATGAAAATATAGTATCTTGATTGGAGTTTTATGTGAGTTTTATTTGAACATTTTCTTTTTTTCCCCCCTAGATTGACCAAAATAGACTAGGAGAGATCTGTGAAGTAGAATATGGGTTTGAGGTATTGTCACTGGAGTTGACAAGAAATGAGTCAATCCCTGAGTGTCCCTGCTCATTCAGTATGCAGGGCCAAAACTACTGCTTCTATTTCCTGGTGGTAGACACAACAGAGGTCTCTTAATAATGCATTTCACTGAGTTGAAAAACAATATTCTTGGCTCTGGAACTACATATTAAACACATCCTCAGCATATGTGATGTGGGAAGACCGGTGCTTGTAGATCGACACTCCTCTGTGCATAAATAAAACATTCCAGTGCTGACCTTTTCCAGCAAGCAATACTAGAAATGTTGAGTACCTTTAAAATTCAAATGGCAGCTTTTAAAATGTGTTTTCATTTTCATGGACAGCTGAGACCTGCCTACACTAATACCTTGATAATCTGAGGTCACAGAAAAAGCTCGAGAAGCATTTGGACTCAGGGCATCATGTTTGGCTTAATTCCATGTGCAGAGGCTCTGAGGCCCCATTCTGTTTGATTCTTCCCTCATCTAGGCATTTTAATTTTTCAGGAGATCTTCCTTGTGTTGGAGCATCACATGTGAACCAACATCCATGCTCATCCACTTTTAATTAAGTATAAGGTTGATGTGTACTAAAAATGTATTTTAAACATAGATAGTCCACCTCCTACTTTGTCTTAAAATGATTTCATTGGTTGTGTCTCTTCTCATTCCTGAAAGATTTGAAGAGAAAAGCTTAAGTTTACCTTGAGAACTCCTCCAAGGTTTATTGCCGGCCTTGGGAATCATAACTCACAGAGTCCTGTAGCAGGCTGGAGATTTCACTGAGTTGAAAAACAATATTCTTGGCTCTGTTTAGTTACCCAAAGGTGACCAGGTCAGCAGGCCCATAGTCTTGCCCAAGGGCAGGGAGGCTCTAGGACAGAGCCTCCAGGTACAGGAGCTTCAGGGGACCTCTTTACTGGAATAAAAAGTAAAATTTGCTGAGAAGCAGACTTCCTGCCTCTAACCCGGAGCTTAGGGTAGTCACCCAGGTTAGTGAGTGTGCATGAAGGTCAGTCTCCCTCCTTGTTCCCCTTTTCTTTGTTTTGCCTTTCCTGTCATTTCCTGTTTCAATGAAGGAAGTAAACATGGTTGTTTTAATAACTGAAGCTAACATATTGAGTTAGAAAAACATACAGCCTTTTCAAGAAATAGCATTTGTAAATCTAGCCTCCATTACACTTAGTGTAATGTTATTCTCAATCAACTAAATGGAGTTTTTAGTTAATAGGGAATCTTTTCATAATTGTAACTATTAAGGGAAATTTCCAAATAATGAAAACAAGCATGCAGTATAGAATTTAGTGAATATCCTATGTAGTATGTTATCATTCTGATCTCTTAAGTTTATATTTATAGATCTATCATTGTGCTCCTAATGATGAGTGATCTTAAGAATGATGATCTGAATAAACCAGAATTCGCAGAAAGCAGTAGCATAGTTCTTCACTCTGTTGTGACAATTTTGAAGGATACTGGTTATTTTATAAACTGTGTTTGATTAGAATTTGTCTGATATTCTCTCAAGGATAAATTATATAATTTTGGCAAAAATATCACAGAGGTATATAATCTAGATATGTTTATTTTTTTGTTCATCATCTGTTTGATACGTCAATTAAAATAGTACTTTCCTTAGCCAATTTATATCATTAATGAGAACATAGTATTCTTCCCTCATTCTGATGATTGTAGTTGATAATATTTTATCAAAAAATATGTCTAAGTGTAACAGTCATTTTCATCTGGACAAAGTGACACTTTAGTGATTTTTATGACAGTTAAGACTATTTATTGTTTTTTGGTTGCTCTGGTTTTTAGCTTCCTGCTCAATAAATTAATACTTTTTATGAGAATAAGATGAAAGGACATATGTGAATATGGTAGCAGATAGTAAGTGCTTGTCAAGTTTTAGGTTAATTACAATTCTGATTTTGATAATCATTTATATAAAGAATACCTCACATTCAATCTTGGGGCAATAAAAGAAAGTCAAGAGTAGATTGAATACTTTAGTAAGCATTAGTATCCAGTGTTTAACTTTATTGATATGTCTTTATGAAGAATCGCAATATAGTGTTGTTGTTGTTGTTTTAATATTTCCAACTCTTGAAGTTAGCCACCAGTAATGGTTTGTCTTAGCTGGCCTCGGGGATGCTTAGAGCTTTAGGAAAGCACACTTCTGTGTGTGTCTGGTTGCACTATGAGGGCATGCGTGACCTTGAGGAATATATGTGGTCCCTTGGCCCCTTCCTCACAAGCATTTTGTCCCTAGGCTTTCCATAATTTTAATTGTCTCACTAGAATGCCCCTTGGATCATCTGCTAACTTGTCTTTTTCATGAGATCAATTGTTCTGTACCTAATTATTATACTTGATTATGAAATATAAATGATAGGAAAGCCCTGGATTTGGTAGGTCTGCAGTTAAGGCTTCTTAGAACTGAACAAGGGACATAAATAGGCTCTAAATTCTATTTCTTAGATTAACCCCTGTGTCTTAGTTACTGTTTACTTGTTGCTAGGACAAATACCGGACACCCAAATTGAAGGAAGGAAAGGTTACTGGAAGGTTCAGTCTATATTCCGCTGGCTTCAAGGCAAATGACAACAGTTCATGCAGCAGAAATCAATGAAGAGCAGAGGAGGAGCAGCAGCTGTGGCATCCTTCAAGCCTCTCTCTTCCTTCTATGACAGGCGCTCCATGGCGAAGATAGGAGCTCTTCCAAAGTGGCGTGGCTGTGATCAAGCTCCTCTGAAGACTGGGACTTCTCCACGGAAGTGGGGCAGGGTGGCAGGAAGCCTTTCTCAATTCCTGGGCCCTGCCCACCTGCAGGGCTAGGCCCCCACGCTGAGAACTGCAGAGCTCATTCAGCCAAGTTGATGCAATGTATCAACTAACACACCCTATCTCAGTTACTTTTCTCTCATTGCTGGGACAAAATACCTGACACCCTAAATGAAGGAAGGAAAGGTTTATTTAGCTCACAGTTAATAGAGGTTTCAGTCCATACTCAGCTGGCTCCAAGGCAGACTGGCACATGGAAGAGGGTAGTAGTTCATGGTGGCAGAAGGCAGTAAGAGCAAATGGGAAGAGAAGTAGCAACAATGGCAACTGAGAGCCAGTCTGTCTCCTGTATGCTGTATTCAGACTAGCTGCACCAGGCTCCTTGTGGCGCACACACCCATAATCCCAGCAGCACTCACACCCACACTGGATCAGAACTTTATCACAAACTCTAGAAGTCTGCCCCATAACTGTGTGAGTCTTTGTGGGGACAGCTAGATACAAACCATAACAACCCTCCGTTTTTGTTTCACACTTTTAACAGTGAGTCCATATGTTTGATATTTTGATGTATCTTGCATAAATATTTCAAATATATATATATATATATATATATATATATATATCTTGCCTATTGCTGTCCTCTTTTATTATTTTTGAGCTCATTTTCTGAGTCTATCATATACATGGGCAGGCCTATAAGCATATTGAAAGTGATGCAGTGTGACTTCCAATTTGTCACAGAAAAAAATCTGTCAAGTTTGTTCATGGGATAAATTATGTTTTGCTTGCTAGCTACTAAATACACAATAGCAGAACAAAAGAAACAATGCCTGCCTGCATGAAACTTCAGTTTACTAAGAGTAATAACATTAAGAAAAAAGTAAATGTATATAAAAAAAAAAAAACCTTATTTATAGGGCAGGGGAAATAGCTCAGTGGCATAAGCTCCCACCTGGCAAATACAAGTTCCCAAGTTCGAGCCTCCATACCAAAAGTAAATAAAGTAATTAATTGATTAAAATATAACAAAAAGCCATTCTTATAAATACAAAAAATTGTGAAGTTAGAGAATAAGTTGCAATAAGAAAGAATAGTTATCAAGAACTAAAAAGCATAAGGCCAAGATCCGGAAGTGGTGGCACATACCTGTCTTCTCAACACTCTGGGAAGCTAGGGCAGGAGGATTGCAAGTTGAAACCTAACATGGATAATTTAGCAATTTATTGGGACCTTGTTTCAAAAAACAAAAAAGGATGTGTGGGTGGGTGAAGGCTGTGAAACCCTGAGTTCAGTCCTTAGTACTGAGTTCTGAAAAGCAGAAAAAGAAGGAAGAGGAAGATGGGAAGAGCAGGAAGAAGAGGGAGAAGAAGAGGAATGGGGAAGAGAAGTAGAAGCAGCAGGGGTGTTGCAGCCTCACATCCATGGACCCTGAAGACTGAGATCTGAAAGGCTATCTTGTAAAATTCCTACCCAGTATTACACTGTTGAGTGTAGAAGTTCACTCATCTTTTTCTTGAAAAACTTCAAGAAACCTCTACTTTCTTCTAATTGATTCATAGAACAGTTATTTATTGACCATGTGTGCTACATTGGCTGTCAAAGTTTGATGCCCATAAAAATTCCCTTTAGTGCTGTTTTACGAAACTTTTTTTAACAAAACATTTTGACCTCACAGAAGATCTGCTACAACAAAATCTACAAGTGGAGACTAGGCATATATATTTGGGAAAAGCTGCCCAAGTGGTCTCAGTGACCGCCACATCTTGAGAGTCTTTGTATGCCAGGCACACAGGCCAGGTTCGTGGCTCAGAGAGAAACAAGTAGGCACGTGGGGAACACATGTGCTCTTGAACATTATATGGGTTTGTATTAAAGCAGTTGATTGCTCTATACAAACCTCATGTTTGTTCCTCTGTCTGTTTTGTGCCTTGACTATGCCTCACTTTTATCCAGCAGGTTTCCTGAGCAAGATCCTGTGAACAGTTCTTAGATGCCACCTGTCTTGCACCATCATACTGGGCGTGTACTCCTTCCCTCCCCGCCATGTTCCCAGTTGTGACCCAAGTTCACCTTTTCTCGCTCCAGAACCTCTTACAAGCCTATTTTCTTTCCACATCTACTTTCAGTGTCTTCTGCTTGTTCCACTAATAGTCACCTCCAATAAAGGTACCTTGTGCCCCCTGTAAAATTCACCTTGCCCTTCACCATAAGAATAATCATCCTTAATTATCATCTTTATCCTGTCATTCTCAACTTAAAATATTTTGTAAGTCTCCATTGCCTGAGGGAATAAAACTTGTTAGCATGGCTTATGTTTTCAGCATCATACTCCACCATTTGCACCATAAACTCAAGCCAAACATTTTCTGTGTTATGCTATACACATTTCATACCTAAATGCTTTTCATCATAATGTTGCCCATGTTAGGAACAGGTTTTAATTTTTGTAGCCACCCCCACTTTCACTTTCATTCATCCTTCAAGAAAATCTAAAATCATCATCAATGGCAAAGTTGATTCTTCCTCTGTGTTATTTCTGTCAATCTGTGTTTTAATTAATTAATTTAATTTATATAATTAATTTATCCACTTGTCTGCACACTGACCTAGCTGTCTCAGCCTTCTTTCCTTGAAATGAGTGTCTTGTTTGCCTAGAATTTAAAGTGGTATTGCACAGTAGTCATTAAAATAGAGG
>NDGN011444895.1:0-19279 GCA_002564285.1 Tympanoctomys barrerae
TAATAATAATAATAATAATAATAATAATAATAAATTTTAAGTTCTCTGGTCATTAACATTCCCTGATCTTGCATCAGGTTGTTGTCCTGCCGGCAATAAAAACCTCATTTGTTCCCGTTCTTGATCTCTCATGAATGTTTATCTCCCTGAATTTTATTGTAAGAAGGTTGGCCCTGGCTACAAGGCTGCCTCATCCACACAAATCCTATAAGCATTCGGCATAAGCAAAAGAGATAATAGAAAAATAAACAACTTTGGGCTCGAACTCCCACTATGAAAAACATTCTACCATTTTTCCAAGTACCTCCAAGTGTACCATGGAGAAGCCTCACAGGCTCTGCTCAGGCCAGAGAGATAACTAACTCCCTTGCCCAGCACCCCCCTTTTTTTCTGCATCAGGGAATAGCTTGAGCTGGGGGAGAGGTGTACTTTGTTTTGTTTTTTCCTTCTAAGATGCTGCCTCTGACCAGCTACTCTGGATTTTAGAAATCTTTCTGTTCCAGTACTACCTGCAGGGTGAATATGGTCTCCTTGACCTCACATCTTCTTATTGTCCTACAAATAATCTCTCCACCCCCTGACTCTTTCATGAATCTTTTTCATAATAAATTTTTTGAAAGAATAGAAATGAAAACACAGTAAAGCTCCTCAAGTTCAAAAATCTTTCAGCTTCTTTCAATCATTGTTCCAGGTCTACAGTTACTAACTGGCTTGCTTACCTAGAACTTAACAGGTTCAGTTAAGGCAAGAGAGGGCCCTTTGCTCCTACAGATCCCTACAGGGTGACATTCACCTCAAAGACTCTGTATGAGGACAGGTTCCTTAAGCCTTTCTTTTGAGATGCAGTACATTATAGCCAGGTTATTGCAAAATTCCTCAAAGAGGCAGATGAATCAGTACCTGGTACCTCAAGGTTTTCTCCTTAGAGAAACTCTTCCATGCCATGCCATGGCCAGTCACTTCAGTAAAGGGCTTTAAGTGTATGAAGTGGCCAGCAGCTCAGGAAGTTACCTAGCTCAAGAAGTGACAGTCAGGAATGGCTGATCAATTAATTATTCCTTTCTGGGAATAAAAGATGCCTATAAATTCAATTATAAATAAAAAAGACATCACAATGGGTACTGCTGAAATCCAGATGAGTAACCACTTTGAAAACTTGTATGCCAATAATTGGAGAATTTTTTAAAAATAGGTTATTAGATACATCTAAGTTACCAAATTGAACCAAAAAGGCATAAACCCTGAATAATCCAATAATAGGCAATGAAATTGAAGTAGTAACAAAAATATCTACCAACTGAAAATATCACAGGACCCGATGGATTCACCATTGAATTCTACAAGAACTTCAGAGAAGCTCCAATGCCAATACTCCACAAACTCCTTGAGGAGACTAGAAAGAAAGGAGTACTGCTAATCTCATTAATGGAAGCTAGCATCACCTTGATTCCAAAATCAAAGAAGGACTCAACTGAAAAAGAAAACCATAGACCAGTCTCATTAATGAACATAGATGCAAACATTCTCAGTGCATCTTCAATGAAATATTGGCAAAGAGAATGTAACAAGTCATCAAAAAGATCATACATCATGACCAAGTTGGCTTCACCCCAGGAATTCAAGGATGGTGTACTTAACTTACGCACATCAACAAATGCAATACTCAGTATACTTGAAACAAGGACATAAAATATAAGCATTTCAATAGATACAGAAAAGGTCACACAATATCCAACATCCACTCATGATAAAAACTTTAAAAAAAAAGCACAGAAGAACCTTATCTTAATCCAATAAAAGCCATTTATGACAAACCACTGCCAACATCATATTAGATGTCTACACCCAAAGAGCCGAGCGGTAGTGTTCTTGTATGCCAATAGTGAATCTACCAAGAAAGAAATTAGAAAAATAACATCATTAGCAATGTCTCCAAAAAAAAAAATAAATAAATAAAATGCTGAAGAATTAACCTAACCCAGGAAGTGAAAAACCTCTAGAACAGTAGTGGGGAATCTTTTAGAGCTTTCAGGTATACAAACAGCCCCTCACAGCACATGTCCCATAGGTTTGCTATCATTGCTCTAGAGAAATACTCTGAAAGAGCAGATCAAAGAGAGCATTAGAGCTCAAGTTTTGTTTTGTTTTTTTCAGAACCAGGGATTGAACTCAGGTCCTTGTGCTTGCCAGGCAAGCGCTTATTCTACTGAGCTATCTCCCAGGCCCCCAAAGAGAGTATTAGAAAATGAAATGATAACCCATGTTCCTGGATAAGCAGAACCAATGCAGTCACAATAGCCATACTTTCAAAATTAATATACAAATTCAACGTAATCCAAATCCACATACCAAAAGCATTCCTCACAGGACTAGAGAAAATAACCCTGAAGTCCAGAGGAGATCCAGAATAGCAAAAAGCAATTGTGGGCAACAGGAGCAAAGCAGGAGGCATCATAATCCTGGATTTCTAGTGATATCACAAAGCTGTAGTGATAGAAACAGCTTACAGTGACAATGGCAAAGTGTCATTCCCTTCCCTTTTGTATTCCTAAACTGGGGAGAGGGGTATGTTTTACCCATTTGAGAAAGTAAGTTTTTAAAGGCACAAAGTAGTTTCAGCAACTTGCAAACTTCTCTCCTTGATGGTACCTTCAGGTATAAAGAAGTCCCATCGCTCCGTGCCTGAGAGTTCACAGCAAGTGGTTCAGTGGCTGTGGGGTGAGTAGGGCAAGCAGGTGCCCCGAAGCCCAGGGCACAGTGCTCTTGTTTTTGTAAGTATTAACACTTACAGGAAAACTGAAGCAAAATACCTTCAGAGAGAAGCTTTTTTTGCCAAGCAACAAAGAGATTTGGAAAATTCTGAGATGTGGGATTATCAGAAAAATCAGTCATCAACAGAGCTTGCCCTATCTCCACCTGGTCTGTCTGTCTCCCACCTCAGTCATTAAAACCACGCTCTATGGAAGCACATCACATGGCAAGGATGGAGGGAGAAGGAGGAGATACTTTACGACAGGGTCATTCCAGATCTAATTCCAGATGACTTAAAATACCAAAGCTGCAAATGAAATTAGATTAAATGATACTATAAATGAATAACTATACAAATAAGCAATGGAAAGCCTTTTTAAAAATGTACACCAAAAACAAACAAAAAAAAATCAAAGGAATGATTAATACATCAGAGGAATGATTAAGAGGTTACTAATTTTATATATGTCAAAAAGCTATACTTAAAATTTATGAGTCAAATGACCAGTAAAAAATATTTATAGATACACTACAAAAGATTACAGTCATTAATCTAAAAAAGGTTTTTATTACCTCTCTTGAACAGTCATCCAAAACTGAAAGGGGAATGAGAAACAGAAACGTAAGTGCCATTCTAAATAAAACTGGGAGGCAGCGAAACCCCAAACCACAGAGCCCAAAGACTTGCAAGTGCAAGGAGGAAGGTTAGACCACGAGCTGTGGAGGAGCAGTTCTGAACCTCAGAACCCAAGAGCAGCCATGAAGCCTCCAGGAGCAAGGAGGACAGCCAGTGGCGGGACTGCTAAGAGGGCGCTTATTTAAAAACTTGTCCAGGCTCCTGTATTCCTCCAGCTCTGCCCCCCCACCCCCGCACTCACAGGGCCATGATTCCTGCTCCAGTCCCACTGGAAAAGCAGATTTACTGTCATCAGAAACCACATCAGCGAGGTTCTAGACCCAGGGATATAGAAAACTAAGGAGTCAGATTCAGACATCATACTGCAAATAAGGCTTCAAAGAAGGTTTGCACTCACACACCCGCTTCCTAGCACATGCCGTGGGCTTATGATCTGTGCAAGAGACTGAAGATTCTTACCTGGAGAAAGCGAATGAGCCTATAAAAAGAAAACCAGCAGGCTGCCTGATAGCCCTGGTGAAACACTCCAGGTCAGCAAGCTGTTGCCCTGGTCCAAATCAATGTACTAAGGCCTCTAGCTTCAACAGGGCAGGCTAGACAAGAGCCAAATCATTAAAAGTGTATTTGGAAAAAAATTCTTTAGTAGGTTGAATATAATCCCCAGGATCTATAAATATTGTCTTGTATGGTAAGAGAGTCAATATTTCTTTATAAATACAACTTGATTAAGGTAAGGCATGTAAGAGGAAGATCTTACCCGGAATTACCTGGGTGGGCCCCAAATACACCCACATGTACCTTTATAAAACATATACACTAAGGGGAAGATACATGGACAGGGAAGAGGCAGCTGGATCCCAGTCATAGAGACTGAGGTTGCCCGGCCCTAGCTGAAGGAACGCGGATATCCGCCAGAAACTGGAAGGGGCAGAGAGGGGACTCTTGCTTAGAGGCCCCAGGAGGTGTGCATCCCTACTGACTCCTTCCTTCTGAACTTCTGGCCTGCAGAACGTCAGGAGGACAATTTCGTTCGTTTTGGTGGTAACTCACTACAGCATCCCTAGAAAGCAGATGCAGTCTAAGATGAAGCTGGCAGAGTAAAGGAGCCCCAGGAGGGGACAGACAGACACTGCCCTATACTCGGATAGCCTCGAAGCTGTAAGCAGTGAGACTAGGAATCCATGAACTGAATAACGAGGACTCTTGGAAGCCGAGGGCACGTTGCCAAAGATGAAAGCTCCACACAAGAGTTCAAGGATTTAGCTCCAGAAATCACCCAGAAAAAAGAATAAAAAGGCTAAAGACGATCAGTAGGACTGAGAAGGTAAGAAAAAATAAAAATAAATCCAGAAGGTCCAACATGTCACTCCAGGTGAGAGATAGGAAGGACGTGTAGCAAAGAGACAATACTCACACAAGAAAACTTCCCACGATGGAAAGACATGCATCTTTGAATTTGAAGAAACTGCTGGATTCAATGAATGAGACGGATGAAAAGAACCTGGAGCTACAGCAGAAGGGCACCCCCGGGCATGAGCATACAATATGGGCGAAAGGAACAGATGAAAAACCATGAATCAAGAGCCCTGTTTTATAAAATATGCCACCAGGAACAATGCCTTCAAAATGCCAAAAGAAATTATCTCCAGCCTTGAGACTGTGAGTTGGCTTTTTAAGCTTCTATTCTTTTTGGTTGTTCTGCTGTGCTGAATTAACGCGAAGTTGGCGGCCTAACATCAGAACTTGATTTGCTCACAGTTGTGAAAACCAGAGGTCCATAATCAGGACGCTGGCAGGGATGGTGCGCCCTGGAGGCTCCGAAGAGAGCCCGCTCCACGCCTCCCCCCTGCCCTGTGGTGGCTGTCGCGCCTGCTCACATCCTCCCGCTGCATCTTCTTGCAGCGTCTTTTCTCCGTGTCCTTGTGTTAGCTCTCCCTCTCCTTTCTCTTAGAAGGACTCGAGTTGTTAGAGTTAGGACCTAAATCCACTACAGTCTCATCTCTGCATACTTAACTTAGCTACATTTGCCAAGAGCCTATTTCCACATAAGACTGCACTTGTAGGTACCAGGGCTTGGGACATACCTGCTGGAGAACACGCTCCCATCTACTACCGAGCTGGCTATATGAGCTACTTTGAAAATGTACAATTATTTCTTCAGTTTTTCATCGGTTTCTGAAATGAGGTCCAGAAAGAGATTTCCACACGCTTCCACCAGCAATAGACCAAGTGCCAGCTTTCCTACACATCTGCAAAACTGGAACATTACATTCTTTGTGCTCTTGGTCAAAAGGACACACGAATATCATTTTATCGTCGCTTTTTAGGTGTGAGTGAATTTGGTGTTTAAAAATGCAGTTGATGGGGCCAGGGAGATAGCTCAGTAGAATAATCACTTGCCTAGCAAGTGCAAGGACCCAAGTTCAATTCCTGGTACTAAAAAACAAACAAACAAAAAAGTACAGTTGCTGACCATTCAATCCTTCTCTTTTATGAATTGCCTGTCTACATCCTTAGTTCATTTCTTCTAAGCTATTCATCTCATCTACGTGAAATAAAGTAAAAGGATGTATCTGACAATGTTTTTTGAGTAGTCAAGTAGTTGAAAACAACCTAAATTTTCAGCCATAGGGATTGACTTGCTAAATTAGAATATTCTTGAATTTCATTCAGCTAATTTAAGTGTTACTACAGAAGCACATAAGAAACAGAAAGCTGGTTACAATCGAATCTGTACACAGTGTTAAAATGGTGTGACCAATGTGACACTGTTCTCTTAAAATATGTATATAACAGTTAATGATATTATAGCTATGCCCGGGCACTTAATCACACGCCAACTACCATTCTACTCATTTTACAAATATTGTAACAACTTTAGGTACTAGGCCATTCAATGACCCTTGTTTTTCCCAAAAGGAGCTGAGCAAAAAGAAATCATGACACGTGCCTCCCAGCTGCCGGGTGGTGGGTCTGGGGTTTAAGTCCTGGCACTCGGGCTTTAGAACCGTCCTGTTAGGCCACCCTGCTAGCTGTCGTTCTCGGCATCACTGCATTTTCCTTTATATATTTTCCAAGGAAGCCACCACACTGCCTCTGAGCAAGAGGGGATGGTTGGTAATCTTTACATTCTTTTTGTTTGTATGTGTTTCTGATTTTTCTGTAATGAGTTCATAATGCTAGTGTTATTAAAAATACTAAAAGCTCATTTTCAACAACAACACAGACCCCCTTAAGCTATTTTATAAGGCCTGTTTTCAGCTACCAAGTAAACAAAAGGCCGATTTTATCACTCAAGACACATGGTAAGTACTCAATTAAAATCCGCCTTCAGCAGGCAGCTCCTCGTGTCAGATGCTATAATTAAAGCAACGCATACTGCGGAGATTATTGTTGCAGGAGATTAGCATGAAGAATCTGGGGCAGCTGGGACTTGGCTGCTCTAGGCTGTTTTGGGGGAAGCAACAGAGAGAGGGAAAAGTTTTTTAGGAATTTTTGGCTCCAGAAGGTCTTTTAGGAAAATCTCAGGACAAAACGGAAAAAGCTAAAGTAGGTCAGGCCACCGTGACACAGGAGTGCTTTTCCTGACACACAGACCTCCCCGCCTCAGCAGTAAGGCTGAAGTTCGAGTGAGCCACCCTGCCTGGGGTAACTGACCTCGGTCCCTGCAAATGACCTGTCCCTGTCCCTGGACTCTTTCTCCTAAGTCTCAATGTCCAGGTCATGAGACAGTCACTGCCTGAGCCCAAGGGCGCCAAGTTTCACAGCACAACCTCAGACCTGGGCAAATGTGCTCAGGGCGGGGAACTGTATAATGGTGGGTACAACCGACAGCACATCTATGGGTGTAATTATTTTTGTGGAGCCACTGTAATCTTCATAACCAGCCTGAAGCAAATGTTATTGAATAGAAACAAGAAATGTTAGGTGAAAATAAATTTCTTCAGGTCTGCTGCTTCATCTTCTCTGTCCCCACAGAGCACAGTCACAGTTTCCTAGAATTTAGATACTGCTGCCTGGAGAACGGAGTGGCGTGCGTGTGGACCCGGGGCTCAGAAAGCCTCGAGTTCAAATCACAGCCTTGTCAGTTATTCTCCATGTGGCTTTGCTTTCTCCCCCATAACCACCTCCCAGCTGTGCTGAGAATCAGGAGTTCTGCATCGGAGTGTTTGCTGCAGCTGCAGGCTGCATTAGGCTGCTGCAGGTTGTGGTCACTGTACCTAAAGTTGAGGGCAGATTTTGGCAGCAACCTCCCCTGGCTCCACCTGGGTCAATGCTCCCTCTCACCACCTCTTAGGACATTTTCAACGAGCACCTTCAGAGTCGCACACAAGCGCAGGCCCAGAGAAGGCAGAGAAGGGGGCGCAGGCCTGCAGGGCTCAGGCCTGCGAGCCCACCCAGGCAAGTCTCTGGGGGACACTTGCTAGCACCGCCTGGGAGGAGAGAACCAGGCCTGCCCGTTCACACACCTGAAAGAGGTTGGCAGCTTCCAGGACCCGCTGCACGTTCTGCTTGGTGATCAGCGCCCTGCTGGTGTACGTGTAGTCCAGGAGCGTGTGCATGGTCTCCGCGTCCACCCCTCTAATAACGATCCTCTTCTCATACTTTTCCTTTAAGTCGTTGCAGAACATGGCCCTGGAGGAGAGATGTATGAGCGTGAGTCCTGCGGGGATCCTTAGTTCCAGACTAGAGGTGACCCCTTTCTAGACTTATCTTTCCTCCTGGAAACCTAGGGACCCCACAGTTAGGTCCTGGGCTGATTGCTTTATTCCCTTAGCACATACTGCACATCATTCAGCCAGTGTTTACTGAACTAAACAGCTCTGCTTTGCACATGCCAACCGTGGGGCCCAGGCCAGGTCCAGATCTATCTTAGCTTAAGGATTCCGCTGGGAGCACCGTAGGATTCCTAAGCCTCGTCTGAGCTTTCTCAATGTCTAGCACCAAACAGGGTTTTTGACTGTGGTTCTTGTACAGCTCCTGGCCCCACAGCCCAACCTGGTCACTCAGGACACAGAGTCCCTCCAGCAGTGCACGTGGCTCCTTAGCCACTACCTCCCGTGCCTTAGACTGGATTCCCAGCTACGGCGAGAAGCTCTGAATACCCTATCCTAGGACAGAGCCCCCAAGGCTCTGTCTTTATTCTGCCTCTTCGCTGATTTATGCCTTTCTTTCTTCTTCCCCAGAACTGGGCTTTGGATAGTTAGTCCCTGTCATGGAAGCAGGGGAACTTTTTGGAGAGGATGCTGGGTTTGCCTGAAAGGGACTAGAACCTGCATACCAGCCCCTCCAACCCGGAGATGGGACAAGTTGTTTAATCTCCATGAGCTTCGGTTTTCTCATGAGTTAAGATGTTAATACTCTTTTTAAAGTTCATAGTGAAGATTAGCTCAGTAACTAATAGGTAAGCAAACACATTGAGATTCTTTTCACCTTGTGCCAGCCATTGATATGAATTCATCCTGTTTCTTTGATGTTGAGATTTGAACTGTAAGCTCTTTTCAGAGAATGTATGAGCAATTTTATTTACTTTAAAAAGGCATTTAAGCTTTTCAGTGCTTCTGGAAAGATTTCTGGAATTCTAGAGACTTAAAAGGTACCCCAAAATATGGCACAATTCTACAAACTAAAAGTAAGGGGAGAAGATAGAAAAACATGAATGAAAACATAAAGATAATTTCTGAATGAGGCTAGAAATGCCCCTTCACAGTGACATTCACAAACCTTGATATACAAATTCAAATGCTCAAAAGAATGATTATTATTCTTAGCATTAAAAAAGGTGGAATTTCTCTTGGGATGAATACCAGCCCTATAACATTCTTTCCCCGTGAGGCTGCTCTTTAACAGCTGTAGCTGAGATCTTTCCTTCAGTCCCATTCCTACAAAAACCTGCTCACTCTCTCTTCCTTCCTAGTGGGTAATACGCTAGAAATCCTACAGGAATGCACAGCTAATAAAAACAACTCTTTGGCAGCTCAAACATCCAATTTCTTTCCATTCCCCCTGCATTTACGGAGCACTGCTCTGTAGGATACGGGGAGAGGGTTAGAAATGTGAGGCAGTGCTCTGGACTGTCCGCCTCACCATCCCACCATCGAAGTCATACACTGAAATTCTAAGGCTGTCTTTGTAGCTGGGCCTTTAGGATGTAACTGAGGTTGGCAGAGATCATGAGGCAAAGGTCCTAATCTGACCACACGGATATCCTTACGAGAAGAGAAAAATAGACCAGAATCGTCTCCCTTCCTCCCTTGTGAGTACATAGCAAAATGGTAGCCACGGGCAACCCGGAAGGGAGCCCTCCCCAGGACCCAACAGTGCCCACACCCTGGTTGCCTACTTCCGGCCTCTAGAACTGTGAGGTAGCTCATTTCTGTTATTCAATCTACCCAGCTCACAGTCTTTTCTAATAGTCACCCAAGCTGACTACAACAGAGATTGGTCTGAGAATCAAAGTGTCTGAGTCCCATGGGACTGAATTTGCTATTTTAGCAGCAAAAAACTAGAAATATAAGAGCTGATTTGGGACTGGGTAATAGGTTGCTACTGGACAAGTTTTGAGATTAATGCCAGGGACAGAATATTGGTAGGAATGTGGCACTAAAGGTCATTTTGGGAAGGTCTCAGTTGGAAATGAGAATGTGTTACTAGAAACTGGAAAAAACGATGATCCTTGTTTCAAAGTGTCAAAAAGCTCAACTGAACTGTGTCCCAGTGCTTTGAGGAAGGTAGAGCTTTTGAGAGATGAAATCAGGTAATTGCTGAGGACACAAGTGAGCCACGCAGAGGAAGCAGCTTGGTTTTAGTAAAAAGCAAAGGCAAGACCAGTAGAAGATGGATTTTTTTAAGCAAAAAGAAACTAGAAATCAATGACTTGGAAAGTTCTCAGCCCACCCATATTGCAAAAGATGAGAAAGCATCTTCCCGAGAGAACACCAAGTAGGCATGTGACCTGTCATTCGATAGCATGACCCAGCCAGACACTGCTGAAGGGCAGAGACAGGACACAAGAAGCCTGGAAGGCCTGGTGTTGACAGTGCAGGATGGGCCGACAGAGGTACACACCAGTGAACAGGTTTAGTCCTCAAGAAGAGGAAAATATCACCAGGAGGCCAATTTAGAGATCAGCAGGGCTACCACCTCAGCGCTACAACTCAGACATCACTGCCAGGAATCTTGGGACAAGAGTCCTCAATGCAGCTCTGGAGCGACGCAGCCACCTCACTGGGCCTGGACGGCGGAGCAGGAAGCCATCCAGGGTTATTCTCAAGGCTTAAAATCTAATGGGTTTGCACTTTCCTAGGGACCAACACTTCTTGCTTCCCTCCTACTTCTTCCTTTTGGAATGAGAGTGTCTATCCTGTCCCACGAGTGTATTTGGAAACACATAACTTCCTGTCAGGTTTCACAGGTTTGCCTTTGGAAAGGGACTTTGCCTGCAGGACAATTGTACTTCGAGCTTCACCCAAGTCTGGCTTAGATGAGAAGCTAGACTTTCTAGTTGATGCCGAAGTTTGGAGCTGTTGGGTGTACGGAACACATTTTGGATATGAGGACGTGATTTTGAGGTACTGAATACACAATGCCATGGATTGAATTATGTCTTCCCAAAATTTGTACATTAAAGCCCTCACTCTCACTGGGACTGCACTTGGTGGTAAGGCTTTAGGAGGTAATTAAGGTCCCGTGGGGTCCTAGGGGTAAGATCCTAAACTGATAGGATTGGTGGCATCCTTCTAAGAAGAGGAAGAGATTCTCTCTCTCTCTCTCTCTCTTTCTCTCTCTCTCTCCCTCCCTCCCTCTTTCTCTACTTCTCTCTCTCCCTCTCTCTTACTTACTTATAAACCAAGGAAAGGCCATCTATAAAAAGTGGACAATACAAAGGTAGCTGGGGAGGACCGCCTGGGCAATTCTCCTTGTAGGAGGAGCAACTGCCTCTATTTTGGCTGAGCCTGACCCTATCTCCCCGTATTGGTATGCACAGAGCTGGCTAGGACTTTTCCTTATCCCTTCAATTGGCTTTAAGCAATGCATACTGGTCTAGCTGAGGTGCTGGTGGTAATCCTTGAGTATAGCAGGTGTGTTTCCCTGGACATTAGATGGAGCACAAGCATCCAACTATGCCTCAAAGCAATACTTCTAAACCTTTTGAAGGGCCAGTCAAATAGCTCAGCGGATTAAAGTGCTTGCAAGTGAGCACGGGGGCCAGGGGTTTGAGGCCTGCGCCTGCCGTGCTGGCCCCATCCCTGGGGCGTGCTGAAATGGCAATTGAGACTGGGCCTGGTGGCATGCGCCTGTAATCCCAGCATTTGGGAGGCTGTAAACATACAGATCACTACAAGTCCAATCTAGTAGTGAGATCCTGAACACCCTGTAGATCCTTCCCTAAAAAAATACAGAAAAAAAAAATCTTTTGAAATTATTGGAGTAAATGCTTTCTTTCTGTTCTTTCTGTACCCTTCTTCAACCAGTTTGAGCTGAGGATCCCTTCCTTGCAATGCAGAACCCTGATTGATCCAACTGGACAAGGGAAATCCCAAGCAGCAAATGGACCCCCATTCCAGATTATATTAAAGGTGCCCAGAAAGAAGGCACAACACTGGCACACAGGCCCTTCGGTGTAGCCTGAGTCCCTCCTTTCCCGGCCTGTGACGCAGCTACACCCAGTGACGAGTGGCTTCTAACGCAAGCCTTTGTGCACACGGACACTCCTGGGCAGACTCTATGAGGTCAGCGTTGATGAGTCTTCTCTGTTAGGTTTGCACGCATCCAAGGGAAAGGGGAAGAGCGCCTCTCAATTCTTATTTATGGCCCACCGTAGACAGCTTTGGTTTTTGGCTGTTGCTTTGTTTTGTTTTCGGTGGCACTTCGAATTGCACCCAGAGCCTTTGCACTGAGCTATACCCTCTGCCCTTTCTATGCTTCATTTTGAGACACTTGCTCAGGCACTAGTTGGATGGACAGACGGATGGATGGCTGTGCAGACAGGTGGGAAGGAACCTACTTGTACAGTGTATATTTCGATGAATCAAGTAGTCAAATAGGTCAGCCAGCACTACCCCCTGCTCCAAGCCCTCCCCACCCCAAGAACAGGAGCTCCTGAGTGTCCTTGCACAAGGCCCGTATGAGGAGACCTGCACCGCCTGGCACTTTTCCCAACTAGAACTCCTCGCCTGCCAGTGTTTATCCAAAGCTGTCCCACCTGAGATTGATACAATGTGGTAGTTATTCAATTTGCTTTTGATTTTGTGCCTCTTCTTCCTCCTCGATGAAGATGAAGCTGGCTTCCCCTAACCAAGCACCACTTCCCTCTCAACCCTGCTGTGAGGTCTGCTCGGATTCTCACTTCTCCATGGGGCCTGGTCAGGTCAGCATTTGTGCCCACTGGCCACTGCCACATCCTGGGCAGGCTTTAGCCCTGGAGGGGCCACATCACCCTCTCTGGACGCACATTTTCCTCCCTGCTCCTCCCCATGCTGGACCCCATGCTGGCTACCCTGTGGTAGGCCTGCCTCTTCTTAGGGACCTTTCTGCACGTTCCCTGGTGCCATCCCCTTGGAAACTTGCAAACCAACACCAGTCCCAATCTTCACTCCCAGGTTTTCAAATACTGGGGCTCCCTCGGCTGTAGAAGCCGTCCCCTGGAGGGTTGGCTCCTTCTGCCCGCTGCTGCGGCACAGTCTAGGCAGGCAGGGGTGTTCTTTGGCTTTTCACCATGGCAAAGGCAGGAAGAGGAGGAAGTCTGGGGTTGCTGCTTGATTTGGAGACAGAGCTAACTGTCATGGTACACAGGCACAGGGGCTTGGAGGATCAGGGCTGGGGCTGAGCCAGGCCACAGTTCAGCCCTGTGACCCTTGCCAAGCTCTGTACCCTAACCTGGGCTGTGACCCATCCCAGAGGAAGGGGCCCTTGTTTCTAATCAATCCACCAGTCAGACAATGCTTTAAAAATTCAAAGGTGCTTAAAGCACCCTCAAAGCCAAAGGTGGTCTTTAACAGAGATGTAGAGAAAAGAGAGAAAACAGGTTTTATGGTTTTGTTGCCGGTGTCTCTCTTTTATTTTATAATTTTTTAAGAGAATACAAAAAATAGTAAAAAAGAAAAAGCATTAGAAACGATACAAAAATCTCACTAATTAAAATGAGAGGAATTCAATGGTTCTTGTATATTGTCTTCAAATTAGTTGTTCAGATTACCAGACAGAAGCCTGTAACAGTGGTCAAAAAATTATAAAAAATTTAAAAAGAGAGACAAAAAAAAAAATTAAGCAAGAACTGCTCCTTTCCATATACAATTACCCAAGCTAGCCTATGGATGTGCGTATACATTGTTTTCCCCCTTCTTCTTCCTTTTCTCCTGTCCCTCATCCCAGTTGTTCCTTCACTTTGAACAGTTTCTTTCCCTTTCACAGGATCCATTTACCTTTCAGACCCTATTTACTCTTCCAGGGAGAGGAACCAATTTTAAGGATAGCTGTAGGGTGTATCACCCTACACGACGTTTAGAAATTGCAAATTCAGAACCTGAGTTCTTTTGGAATTACTTGTTTCTGGGTTTTGCTCAAAAAGGCTGCAGGACCCAGGCAGGTCTGCTAGGACCCACTGCCCTCCCTTTCTGCTTCCGCCCTTGCAGCCAGGGAGTCCGGCTTCAGGAAAAGGCGGGGTCGGGTGTCCCAGCATCCCGGCCCCTGACAAGGTGTTCCTCCCCCTTTCCCACTGCCTAAGCAGGCTGTGGCTCGCAGCCTTCAGGGCCTTCAGGGAAAACCCAGGATGTCCCTTGAGCCCGCTCCCCCTCGCCCACTGCCCCTGCCCACCACCTGACCCTGCTCTGCGCTCATGGTGATTCTTGAGGGGGTCTCAGCAGACTGAGACCTTAACAGGCCATGACCTTAACAGAGAGCTCAGGGCATGTAGTCCTAAGATCCAGTCAGTCCTCGTGTCACCCCACAAGCCCCACCAAGGTCCTCCTGCGCCTCTTGGCCTACCTGGCCCACATGGCTGCTCCACCCCATCCTCTCCTCTCCCCGCAGCCCCTGCACCCCGGGGGCACTTCCCTTGGACCTGCCCGCTTCTCTCACTTCTCCCCAGCTCTGTGCCTCTTCTGACTAATCCCTATGCATCCTCCAAATGCTGCCCCAATAGCACCTCTTCCGCTCCTTCTCCAGCTGCTTTTTTTCCCCCAACCTTTATTCCAAGATGAAAGGACACGACTGTGCTGCTCTGGACTCGGCCCCTCCGTCCCCACCCATGGCTGACGTGGGACAGCAAGAGGCACTGCAAAGGAGGCGTGGGACGTCTGTGTCCAGATGGTCACAGAAGCGATCTCAGATCCACAGCATTCTCAATCATATTTATTTCTTTTTTTAAAAACTGCCTTTGGTTTTCCCTATGAGAACCACACTTTCTCATCCTTTCCTAGTGTTCGACCCGCGCCAGACTCCCGGGAGCCTCCTGCTCACATGAGGATGCTACCTAATCCGGGACTGCACCGCCAGAGGGGCACCAAGGTCTTGACTCAGTTCCAGCATGCACAGGGGGTCTGCTGAAGGTGCCAGGGCGCAGGACAAAGAAAGCATCCCCCGCAAGTAACTCACATGGCAGCCTGTGTCTAGTCCACCATAGAGGACGACTCCACCGTGTCACATTTACAAGCAGACCCAGGGTGGCCTTGCCATGTTTTGGCTGCTCTGCATCCGAGCCCTCCCGGGATACAGCAAACCCTCCCTGAGGGTTTGGCAGAAGCCACTTCCCACTAGAATAGCTGCAAAGATGTGGCGCTCACCCCGCTGGCTCCTGTTCCGCAAGGCCACTACCATGTCTGACTTAGCCTGAATGGATCAGGTAAGCCCATGCCAGGCTTTGAATCTAGGGCGAGTGAGGCAAAAAGAAGAGGGACCGAGGGCAGCCTGTCTGGGTGAAGGCCGCAGAACAGCGGTGTCCTCCACTTCGAGACCGCAGGTGGCGGTGCCGAGGCCAAAGCATGGCAGCTAAGACTTCGAGGACTCAGAGCAGCTGGATGCCTCGCCGCGAAGATGCCGCCGCCTGGCCTCCCTCGCACCTGTCTGCTTTCGGCCTTTGACTTCGGAGTCAGACTTCAGAGGGGATTTTCTGTGTCCCTGTTTTCATTTACATAAATTCCTCTCTCACACAAATCAGAATGAATTCTGTGTAGTGAAACTAAGAAACCTGGCTTACGGCAGTACATAAAGTGCTTTTAGGCAAATACACTCATTCACATCACATGCCTGGACCTGCCTCCTCCTTGCTTTGAACCCCGTGGGCCACACGGTGTCCTAGGGCATTGCCGGGTCCTCACGGCTGTGGGGCCTGTGCGTCCAGCCCCCAGGCACTCATGGGATGAACATGTCCCCCCTGTGCACGTGTGTACCTGCACGTGGAGGCGCCGTCACCTTTCCCCCTCATTTTCTGACTGTGTAGCCCACGCTAACGCCTGGTAGGATGGGGAAACCCGAAGGTCCTACACAGGAAATGGCCTCACGGTCACACTTCTGCCCTGTGTTCTCAGCTTGACTTTCACCAGGGAAGCCCTTCTTCCCATCAGTGTGAGTTCCTTTAAGGGTGAAGCGGACACAGTGCTCTGTAGTTGTGATCTAACTGCGGAGGTTGTGGTGAGGATAAGAGAAAGAAGGAAGCCGGCAAAGTGCCCAACACATAGTAAGTATTCAAGAAATGTCGTTCTTCTCATATGCTAAACTACAAAACAGTACTTCATACAAAGATTACCACATCATGCATAAAAACAAAATATTGTAAACAACTGACACATTCACAGGGAGAGAGAATGATTTTCATAGTATATGTTCTGCTTCAACTGGCAGCAAAATAAATAAGTGGTTCTGCAACTATGAAAACTGTGGGCCACTGTAGGGAAAAGATTCTAATGAAAAGAGAGGGTAAGGCACGAAGCAAGATTGTGTGTGAACTATATTTTACTAGGAAATAAAAATATGCATGTGAGGGCCGGGGAGATAGCTCAGCAGCATAAGCACCTGCCTGGCAAGCGTAGGGTCCTGAGTTCGAGCCCTGATACCAAAAAAAAAAAAAAAAAAGGGCATGTGAAGAAAAAAAGATCAAAACCACCAAAATGAAACCTATTAGCCTTATTATAATCCCTTACCCAAAAAATTGCAGAGCCATATGTGTGCGGGCATTCAGAACTGTTTGATGATGAACATATTGCAAATATTATGTAGAAGCTCTGGCACTCTATAAACCAACGCATCTGTACTTCAGCAGTGAATACTAGAACAGTTGTCAGAAGTAGACTAAAGAAAGACTCCGATTAGCCTCCCATCCATTCAGGATAGGTGTACCTAAAAAGTTCCATTTAAGAAGATTTGGCTGCTGAATTTGAGAATTTCTGAATTGCAGATAGAGGATTACAAATCTATCGTACTTAAGTATCAACCACCAGGTTGGTTCTAGCCACAGTATTAGAAAATATTAACAATGGAAAACACAGGATATGACCTAGGTAGTAGAGGTCAGGTTTACTTGAGTCCAACAAATGTGTCTGTGGTGGCACCAGCAATCTGTAACTTTCCACCATTAACCATATTTTTTTAATCCAGACCTTGACGGCCTTAACTTATTTTGATTTTCATTTGTACTTGGGCTCCATCTTACATCATAATGGAGAATAAGCTAAGAATTACAATAGCTGAACCTAGCTAGTCTAAGAACAGCTTTTTGCCCCACTTTCTGCCATGCCGTAACTGCGTAACATGCAAAAACGGCTCATAGATGCATAGGTTATACCCACCATACTCTTCCGCTTCCTGGCCTCAGGCTTGATTTTTGTTGGTGGTGGGAAAAGTGTCTTCAACATAGCCTCAGAGAATCCAACCCAGAGACTGAGGCACAGGGCAGGGGTTAGGATCCAGGCAAGCTCTCGGGCCTGGGCAGCAACAGAAGGGCTGGCTGCTGACTCAGCCAGAGATAGCTCTGCCAACCCAGACGAAGGGCCAGTCATTGGCAGGTAAGGGACACCTGACAACATCATTGTCACCACCATGACCCCCTTTCCTCTGACAAGCCTGGGAATCACAGGGTGACTGCCTTCCCTGGTCACTGTCATTTACTGAGTGTGCCATATTTTACAATGAGTTGAGCCGCCAAGTGCCGGATCCACTGGTTTTGATGTCCATTCCTAACGAAGTAGGAACACACACAGCTCCTTCCGGTACCTTTGACTTGGGGATCTGCTTAATGGCCTGACACAAATAACATTATTGGTAAATTTATACAAGACATTATTTCATAAAAGAAATGATTTAGAATATTAAGTCTATGCTTTTCCCTCAATTTTTCTGTATAAAAATATTGGAACAACCTGACATTTAGCTGTCAGATCTTTACATGCTAATTTTTAAGCTTTACTCTCCCTGGCCCTTTTCTTGTTCTTAATTCAACACTTTTCCCCCAACTTCCTCATTCCTTTCAAGACTTTTAAACAGGAGTCCAGAGGGAAATACATTGTCTGAATTACTAATACAGTGCCTGTGTGGTGGACATGTTCTCCTCCTATCAGTCTCTGCCACCATAAATCAACTCTTGAAACTGCTTTTTACAAGAGGTTGAGGTTTGGAGGCCGTGTGTGACACAGACAACAGAATAACTGGTGGTCAGGTTTTCTCCTTCCTACACAACGACACAAGGCGCTGGTTTTGTTCTTTCTGCAGCTAATAGAAATCTGAATACAGGATTATCGCAGCTGTTGTCATAGGCATCTCCATGCTGCCTGGTCCTTTAGCTGGTGTTTGCCGAATCAGGGGTTCTCACACACAAGAAGGCAAGAAGAAAGCTGGACCCAAGGAAATACTGTACCTCCCACTAGCTTGTGACCTTGGGCAAGTTAGTTAACCTTTCAGAGCTCAGCTTCTGCACAATGAGAATGATGATATTTTAAAGTAGTGTAAGGATTAAACAAGGGTGTGTATAAAGCTTTTAGGTGCAGCATACACACACACACCCCCACAGTGTTAGGAAAGAGAATGGCAGCTAATTGTATAAGCAGCTCTGTGACTGTCCCCTTGTGTCTAAAAATCCCCATACACAGATCAGAACTCTACCACTCTACCGTCACCATCAACTCCTTTCACCCGGGAAGGTTTACAACAAGGAAGGTCCCTATGAAGAAAGCTGAAATTAAAAGGCCAAAGACAGACCGCAAGCTAGTCCTCTCTGGAGAGCCCCAGAAAAACTCAGCAATCCATGATCCCATTAAAAGAAGTGGGTTTAAGGATGAGCCAGATAGCTCAGCAGACTAAAGAGCCTGCTTAGGCAGGCTCAGAAACCAGGTTCGACCCCTGTCCTGCTGTGCCGGCCCCACCCCTGGGTCAAGCTGAGACTGGAACTGCGACTGGGCATGGTGGCATGCCTGTAATCCCAGCACTTGGGAGGCTGAAAACAGGAGGATTGCTACAAGTCCAATCTACGTAGTGAGACCCTGCAGACCCTGTACTAAATACATTANAAAAAAAAAAAAAAAAAAAAAAAGAAGTGGGGCGGGGGGGCACATGGAACTACAGAAGCGCTGGATTAGAGACCATGAAAAAGAAGGGCCATATCCTCACCGCAACCACTGCAGGAAACACATGATTTGTTCTGGAGAAATTCAAGCTTCTTCATGGATACTAGGCTCAGGGGAGGAAGGGAATCAGAAAAGGCAGAATTAACTATAAATGTAAGAGCCAAGGAGTAAGCTACCTCGGCTTCTTTGTTTCCCAGAAAGCACGCAATTAGGCTTGAAATTGAAAATGTTTCTTTTAAAATGGTTGATACCAAGGCAAATGATAGGTTCTGACCCAAGTACAAACTGCTAAATTATCCTGGCCCTGATTCAACATGGCTGAATCCCCAAAACAACA
>NDGN011444896.1:0-14364 GCA_002564285.1 Tympanoctomys barrerae
GCTGGTGAGATGGCTCAGTGGTCTAAAGCACCTACTTAGAACAAGCTTAGCAAAGCACAGGGCACGCAGTTTAATCCCCCAGCACCACATGCCAGCCAGCCCCACCCCCTGGTGGACTGAGCTAGCCGCACACACACACAAAAATAAATAAATAAATAAATAAATAAATAAAATTTAAAAAAAAAAGAACAGAGTCTGACACAAAGTAAGTGCATAATACATGTTGTAGCTATACAAAAACTCTAAGCTAAAGTAAGCCTTTGTGGACACTATTTTTATTATCTGATCTAAATCCAAAGTTAAGATAACATGAAAACAGAATCCTAAGAAAGCTAAACAAAATAAGTGACTGGCAAGACTTCCTGGAACAAAGGCTAAATGTCATTTTAGTTCTAGAGTAAAGGTATAACACCATTGTTGATATTTAAAACAAGGGGTAGAGGCTCCAGAAACAACTCCCTATAAATTGTGCTGACAGGATTTACAAGGAGACTTGTAAGCCCACAGAGAGAGGTCAAGTAGGACTAACATATTTATTTCAAGGTTGGTCATTTAGTTTAAAATGCATTCCTGGGCTGGAGGAGGTAGCTCAGTAATAGAGTACATGCTTAGCAAGCACAAGGCCCTGGATTTAATCACTAGAACAATAATAATAACAACAACAACACAATATGCTTCATCCTTTGGCTCTAACATTTATATGTCAAATGACTGAGAAGACCATACAATTCACTTGATCTCTTTAAAGAGCAAGGAACTAAAAATTTCTCAGTGTACTTCAAAGGAGGACTTTCATGAAACACAAGCACTGACACTTGGTGGCCCAAACACCACTGAACACTGAGGCATTAGAGACCTGCCCTCCACCTCTCCATTTCTCCTTCCTTCCTCACATAATTTCTACTCCTCTTTCTCACTTCCTTTTTTTTTTTTTTTTAATGTATTTGGTACAGGGTCTCACTGCATAGCTCAGACTTGTAGTGATCCTCCTGTTTTCAGCCTCCCCAGCACTGGGATTACAGGTATACACCACCATGCCCAGACTTGGTCTTGGGCTCAGTGTGCCTGGGGACAGGACTGGCACAGCATGTAGTACCAGGGATCAAACCCTTGTCCCTGCATTTGCCAAAGAGGCCGCTTAGTCCACTGAGCTATCTCGCTGGCCCTCACTTCCATTCTCTATCCTACCTTTTTATTTCTTCTTGCTCATAATTTTAGATTCGCTATGATTTCATTTTCCTCACAGCATCAGACAGTCTTAACTTGTAAATTCTCATAGTTTCTTCACTTACATTCTCTAGGGAAGAAAATCTTGGTGGGTGCTCTCATTCTCTCTCTCTCTCTCTCTCTCTCTCTCTCTCTCTGTACTGAGAATTGAACCAAGGCCCTTGTGCTCTCTCCCCAACACATGCCTCTTTACTGAGCCATTGTTACCAGTCTCTTGGCCTTGAGTCAGATATTACTTCTGCTCTGCAGTACTTCAAGGCATTGAGAGTTGCCAGTTCAATAATAAAATAAGTACAAGTGGCTATGGGCATGAGCGTAGCAGGTCCTTTAGTATATTTCATTTACAAAACAAGGAAAATGTCTTAACAAAGAACCGTGACCAGATAGAGTCACCACTCACTCCCCAGCGTAAAGAATATCATAGTGTTTAGTGCATGAGAGACATTTGACTAATTATTAATTGAATGCATGAGTGAATGAATCAATGAATCCAGAAAGTGAATTTTATTGCAACAGAAATATTTAACTAACTAAAAGAAGTATTTCATGTTGGCTCCTGCAGCTGTTTTCCAAAGAATTTTTATAGCTTTTAGTATACTTTTCATGTTTTAATAGATATTTTTAAAATACCAGGAGAGACCTTATATACACTTATGTCCACATTCCTAAATTGAACAAATCCAATTAACTTTGTCCTTCCTTTCATAGGAACATTTTTCATTTTTAAAATAAGGGCCTAATATATGGAGTCCTTTCTCTTTTAATATTTTATGTGCCTCTAAGACAAAAATGTGCTTGATTGGGTTTTTTTCCGCAACTCACAATGAATACACTTGCCAGCTCCTGCCAGAAAATATGGTGCTGTGATCGATCATATTTTTTTTTCACCTTGTGGGGGTTGACCCAACAACTAATTCTAATATTTACAATCTGGATTTATCCAAAAAGTCGAAGACATGAACAGCATAAAGATGTCTCAGAAATATTGATTTAAACTCTGTATGGCTATGATTCCTCATGACCTTGTATTTCGTGTTCTTGGCTACGTGTCAAGGCTGATATTCAGTAATATGTCAAAACTCTGATCGGTTAGTGGACTATTTTGATTGTCTGAGCTACTTGGAATATACAAAGAATGTCTTCGTCCCCACTGAGCTATATTAAATAGCAACAGATAGGTCACAGGGCTCTGATAAGCAGGTATGCACCCAGATAACTATTTTGTTTTGTTTTTTGTGGTAGAGAATATTTATCCTTTCACTGTCTCCCAACTGTCCCTTACCACTTGGCTCTCCAAGCCTTGTGATGCATTTTATATTCATCAAGTGTCACACATTGATAAAATGGGGCAAATTTTTACAGGTAGAAGCTAACTTGGAGATATACATCTATATTTTTAATTGTTTTAGGTGTGAACCAGTCATGCTCTGACAGTGGTCTCTCCTGTGTTATGATTCGTAATTTTCCAAATTACTAGATGCAGCTGCTAACTTAATCTCCACAGTGATTTGCACAAGAAAAAGGATATTAGGTTTTCCTTACAGTCAGAATGAAAATCGAATGAAGTGTAACACATTCCCCCTACTGTCCCACAGTCTTCTCTAACTGCTAGAATCATGTTTCAGTGCCTTCTTGTCAAAGAGCAGTACAAGTTGTGTGCTTATTTCCAGTTTCCTTCATAGTAAGGTTGAATCCAGGTTTGGTTGATGGGGTGTGGGCAGAGGCGATGTGAGTTACTTCCAAGCCTGACTGTACATGCCCTGTAAGAACCTAACTCTTTTCCTACCTTGATGGTGTTAGAGGCTACGTGTTCCAGATAGCCTGACAGTAGCATAGAAGTGACCTGGATCCCTAAATGTCCACTAGGAGGAAAACTGTTCTATAAGGACTAGACNACTGTGACACAGGCAAGAGAAAAGTCTTTATTGCATTCAGTTCACAAGTGTTAAGTAACCAACTACTGTACTGGCCCAGCAGATAATGGGAAGCTAACCCTGGTGTAGTAGCAGTCCACTTGCCCTGGGCTGTATACCCCCAAGGTTGTCTTTTCTAAGTCTAACACAGGAACCACATGAGCTACACCCATTTGACAACCTTGTCTCTACTGTTTTCGTAATCCCCTCACTGTTTTTGTAATACTTGTCATCTCTAACACTTCCTCACTAAAGAGTTGCCCGGTTAATTCCTAACGCACAGCTCTGATCTACATTTTCTGATGAGAAACCTGCAGAGAGGCCTCACTGCTTCATGGAGTCAACACAAAGTCCTTAACATGGTCTCCAAGACCTTCCATTATTCATTGACCCAATCCACCTAAACAATATAATCATTATCTTTGTCTTCTCCGTGTGTTCTCCATTGCATATCGCTCTAGTTTGTGGAAACATCACCTTCCACTTATTTGAAGAAGTAAATTGAACAGCCCAAAATTTCCTAAACCCTCCAGCCTTCTGCAATCACCTTTTCCTTTAATGCCCTAATTAGAAGGGTAAACTTCCATCCTATGTAAGGACATTTCTGCCTGGCTTCCTTGGAGGCAAATGGGAGGTTTGTCTTGCAGTTATTCTTAAATTAGTTCACTCTGCAGCATATTCTTCCACTGTGGTTCAGCAGCACCCCTCATTCCCACTTGTGTGCAAGATATTAGTAGCTATTCATGATGAAGGAAGGAAAAAACAGCAACGTATTGGGTATCAGCTCCATATCTATGTAAGTTGCTGGAATTGCCAGATAAAATAGAGACCTCCAATTAAATTGGATTTTCAGAAAAATAGTGAATCATTTTTAGTGTGCCCCAAATATTGCATAGACTACACTTCAGCTAAAAAGTAGTTGTTACTTTCTGAAACTCAGGGCCAGGGATACAGCTCAGTAGAATAAGTGCCTGCCTGACAAGCACAAGGTCCTGAGTTCAATCCCCAGTACCACACACTCAAAAAAAAAAAAAAAAAAAAAATTGGACTTTCTAAAACTCAAATATAACCTAGATGTCCTTTATAATATTTATTTGCTAAATCAAACAACTCTAATAGTAGTCCCCATTTTGTTAAATTTTTTAATCTATGGCTCAGGTTAAAGAAAAACCACCACTCCTCCTGCATAACCTATCAGAAACATGGCTGTTTTGGAAAACACCCCCCAACAGCAGTGTTTTCCTTCGTGTTATTCATGGGTTGCAGTGATCACTACATAACAAGCCTCTCATAGGACATAATAACCTCTTGAAGTCAGGAATCTTATTCTTCATATTCTTTCACTGGCTGGCTGGATCTTGCAGGCATCTGTCATACAGCGACTATCTACTTGCTACATTGACATTTCAGAAATTCAAACCCAGAAACAGCACCAGAAATTTTAAAGCAGATAAAAACGTCAGAGGAAAATGCCTTGGGGAATGTATAATAGCAAATCCTAGCACTTCTTCTGACTTACATAATGAACCATGGATTTTGTAATTTTGGCTTTGCACATATGTTTCCCAATATTTCGTCCTGTCTTCCAGGGAATACTTGCGTGGGTTTTACCTGAGTACGTCACATGCTCATAAGAACACAGGCTATGTCTAGAAGTCATTCTTAAGATAGTTCACTGGAGGAGTAACTATCTCCTTAAAACAAAAAAGCTGGAGTGTCTCCTCTTGGTAGTTATTTCATGCATCCATACACATGGCCCATCACCTATAGCATTTGAAAGTACCACAAACTCACATCTCATTAATTACACAGCTTTGCTGTCCAGCTCCAGCCCCTGTGCTTCCTTAGTAGCTCCTGTGAAAGCCAGAAAGACAGTGGGACAGGTGAAATTGGTTAATTAAATGTCATAGAATGTGCATAGGGTCATTAAAAACAATGATCTTGTTCTTTCTCCCCTAGGGTCCTTCTAAGGGGTTCAAGTGCACATGGTGCTCCAGATGCCAATTAAGGTTCTCCCTTCCACACTGCCCCCATCCTCCTCCCAAGGTTGGAGTTCTACTACTCATGCACCCTGTCAGATTTATTCTTTGCCTACACAGACACTACACTATTCTACCTTAATATATATGTACTGTTACACACACTGCTTTTTCGATTCATTTTGTCTTTTATGAAATATATAGATAAAAAGAAAATTATACATAATGATTTTTTAATTAAACAATGTATCTTTAAAAGCCTTTCTGTATAATACTGTGCTTCAGAATTTTTCAATTCTATATCATATTATGCTCTATGGATGTGCCATTACTCAATCCCAATGTTGATGATGATTTGTACTTTTGTTATGGGGGAAGTTTCTTAGTTTTCCCTATTGGTGAAGATGGCTTCATATATCACTCGACAAGTACTTATTGAACACCTGCTATGTTCAAGATGCTATGCCTAGGCCTTGTGAAAAAATCGATGGAACCAATAGTATTCCTATGCGATTTCTCATCTTCACATTATCTGAGTACTTGACATGTATGTGCTATGGAGTTTGAATTGTCCCTCCCAAATTTGTAGTTAAAAACTCCTCCATGATTAAAATGCAAATCTTCTTTTCTAAATTTGTTCCCTTCTGGTATGATTGGTGTTCCATGGTAGTGTTTTGCTTGCTCACTGTGGGCACTACTTATCAGTTCCTTTTGGAAAGATGAGTGTCTTTCCAGAAAGACAACTGCTACTGGAATTATAATTTTAAAATTATAAATATTATAAATATAATTTTCTAATTATTTCTATCATTACCGACACCACATATGTAAAACTCATAATTTTTTGTTTGACTTAAAAATAGCCCTTTTCATATTAAAATCTCAAAATGACATAAATGTGCACCCAAGCCAATAATATAGAATAGTTTTTGCATAGTAAAAATATGTTAGCTGCATTTGCTACTGGTATTTATAAAGAATAGAAGCAGCAGACTTTTCTATATGCAAAACATATTAAGCCAAGCATAACTTCTATTCAGAAGAGTTTAAAGTCCAATGAAGAATGAAAAATTGGGTTCTGTGACTTCATTTTTAAGCTTGCTACAAACATAAATTAAGGAAAAACTGTTTCTCCAAGCACCGCTCAGATTTTGGAATAAAGATAACAATTTTTAGACCATTGCCAAGATCAGTGATAACAGTATTTTCCAAAAATTTGTTGGTAAGCTACAGATAAGAATCTAACTTTAAAATACAGGAAAGGAGAAGGGGAGAGATCAAACAAGAAGTATAAGCAGGACCAAAGAAGAAGCCATAGTGAAAAATAGGAATGCTTTTAAAAATGTGAAGACTTTGTTGTATAAGTATGCGTGAATCTCCTCGCCAGAGGCTGAGCAGGTGGTAACATGAGAATGCAATTAAAATTCAGCCAAGAGTTTGAGTGCCTGCTACCTGCAAGACCCTGCATCAAACCAACTGCTATTCTTTTCCTTCGGAAGCACAAAATATGATGCAAGAGATGGATGTGGATATATAAATAATTTCATCATAAGTCAGACCAACAGCTGCAGTAATGAAGACATAACAACAGCTGAAGGAGCACAGAGGAGTAAGAGCTTCAAGTAGAAAAACAGGAGAAATTTCCCCATAAAATGTGACATTTCAGCTCTGTTCGAAAAGATAATAGGGATTTTATAATACATAAAAGAGGATTAGATGGTTATTCTCCATTTAATTTCTCCCTTTGTGGCACTACCATTCATTTTCTGCTTCTCTGTGTCTTACTTTGTAAGCAAATACACTGCCTTGCGTGGCCAACCCTGGTGGTTAATTAGCTTTTGACTGAGTTTGGCCAAAGATGCAATACCGTCTAGAGATGAAGGGCAAAGGGAGAGAGAATTCAGTCATTCTTCACTGACTCTTGTGTGGTTCTAGCAGGGGTCACAACGCTGTAACAGCTCCTACTGGTGACCTCCTTCCCATGGTCTAGAGCCCGCTCTGAGCTATGAAAACATTATTCCCTTGATATTTTGGACCTGGAGAAAGTAAGATTTTCCCACTTTGCTAGTCCCTGGGTACATCAACCACTCTTGTAGTTTCCCTTTATCCTGACCATATCTCTGTAAATAGTTTCTTCATTTGAGCCATCTGAGTTGAAGCCAGTCCTAGCCAGAGAATATATAAGCAAAGACAAGAAGATACACATGACTAGAGAACCACATAATTGGAGAACTGCATCTGGGGGGATATAATAGCATTGGGAATCTAGGATAGAGGAGAATAGCTTTGGGGAATTGCTTTGGAGCCAAACTGTGAGAGCCTCACTAAGAAACTTGGACTCTATTTTTGGGTAAGAGAAATCCATGGTGATTATGAAGTAGGTACCATCAGATCAGTGTTCCAGAAAGATCTTTCCACCAGCACATAGAAAATAGAATAAAGAGAAAAGAGACTGGAGGCAAGGATGCCAAGAAAGAAGTTGTTTTAAGAAGTTCCTAAAAGTGGAGTGTTGATTGGTGATAGGGGAAATGGGTTTGAAATGAGTCGGCAATAAAATCTACCAGGTTTGGCAAATTGAGAGACAAAGCGCAAGGGATTTCTTATAAAGATGATTTCGAGGACACCAGCCCAGGAGCCAGAGAAAACAGTGGCCCTATACACACAGAGAAAGAGATTCTTAGAATCTGGAAGATAATGAGTTTGATTTGATGCAAGCAAAGTGTTGGAAGTGAGGCACTGCAGAGCACTCATTCTGAGATTCACTTGCAAAGAGCTGGGACTATGCATTGGGAATGAGGTAAGGACTGAAGATACAGACATTCTAGGGTTTTTCTGCTCTTAATCTTAGCAGCACACAAGAATCACTTGAGGAGTAATGAAAAAAAAAAAACATAGCTCAACCTACAAGTAATTAAATCCTATTTCTGGAAGCCCACAAATCTTCTTTATTGATATATATTTAACCAGATTTAGTGGGATTGAATGTTTGTGCTGGTTTGTTTGGGGTTTTTTTGTTTTTATTTTTGAGACAGTCTTGCTTTGCAGTTTAGGTTGGCCTTGAACTCACTCTATTATCCACACTGGGCTCACACTCTCAGGGATCCTCCTGTTTCAGCCTCCCAAGTTCTGAGGTTACAGGCCTGAGTCACTACACCCACTGTAGGTTTGTATTTTTAAAGAGTCCCCTAGGTGATTCTTAGGTGCACACAGATTGAGAAACACTAATCCAGAGCCAAACAGAAGTAGCTAAGAGTGGGTATTTGAGGACACCAGTATTTAAGGAATAGACAGGAAGATGATAAATAGCACAGAAAATAAAAGTGGCAGATAAAGATAAATGTAATAGAATTTTATTAAGAGAATAAGTAATCATATCACATGCCACAGACATAGAAGATAATCCAAGGAAGCCACTGTTTGGTAGATAGGAAACAATTAGTGATTTGGGGCAAGCAGTGTTAGTAGCGCCAGCATCAAGGATGCAGTTGGCCAGGAGTCATATCAGGCAAGGAAGCAGAGAGAACGTAACTACTCTTTTGAGAAGTTTGTGTAATAAGAAGGTGTCTTAACTACTTTCTTCATTGCTTGAACAAAATACCAAACAACAAAAACTGAAGCAAGGAGAGGTATATGTTGGCTCAGTTTGAAGAGGTTTCAGTCCATAGTCAGCTGGCTCCAAGGCAGGTGGCACAGCAGAAGTGCATGGCAGGCGAGAAACAGCTCCTGGCATGGCGACATGCAGTGGAACACAGTCCAAGGAGCAGGAAGGGGGACACACCCTGCCGGCCATGCCCCAGTGCCCCACCACCCCACCAGGCTTCACCTCCTTAAATCACATTAAGCTGCAAAGCTATCAGTGGCCTGATCTGTATATGAGGGAGGGTCATGACCCCATGACCTAATCACCTCCCCAAAGCCCCAAAGGGCATCAGGAGGCTTTGGGGGGACATCTAGATGCAAACTGTAATAGTAGAAGACAACGGTGACTTATGAAGAAAAATACTGAAAGTTATAAGGAACTTTATTCTGAGTATATTAGGTGGCTAAAGATAGAAAATATCAAAAGAAAGAGAGAAAATGTGCAGCAGAGAGGGAGTTAAAAGAGCAGGACCAGAGGAACCAGGGTGCGCAGCCTGAAGCTGTCAGTGAAGTGAACAGTCAGTCCAGGGAGGATGACCAAAGAGACAGGCGTTAGGTTGAGGATCTTAAAGGTGTTCAACTCATTTTTCTTAGAGAAAGACAGATGGCATGAGTGGCTACCTAGAGCAAAGAAGAGAAAAGGAAATGGGAAAGAGGCAAAGAACACCTACGGAGAGATTTCATGCACCAGGAGCCATGCTGAAGTTCTTCCAGGTTATCGCATTCAGTGACTAAATGTGCTTTCCAAGGACAAAGGTTGTCAGAGGAATAAGAACAGAAAATTGGGCCCATTCTGCCCAATTTCAGCCATCTAGTCACCTTGCTCCTTGGTACCATTACTAATTAATGGCCCTTTAAAGCTTGGCCTGCATTTAAATGCTCATTTCTAGCTGACTGGGAAGAGATTTCAGTAATGATAATATTTCCTTAGTTTAGTGTAAGAGGAAGACCGGTGGAAGATCATTTAAGAAAGAGAAAAGGCCGATTATCAAGAAAGCTCCATTAGTGAGGGCGAAGGGAGATGGGGCCTCAAAAAGATGGTGTTTAATGGTCCACATTAATGGCAATCAATAAATATTTAGGAAGTAGATTGAGCCTGCATATTTTTAAGTTCCTCCTTTAAATGTTAAAAAAAAAAAGTAACTTTAGCTTGCAAACCTGCCAACAACTATGTCACTTCTTGTAACAATGCCTGGGCAAGGAGTGAGCTCAGTGGATGTCAGCTGGAGATCCAGCCATCCTATACTGCCAGACCATCCCATTATCATCTATGTCATGTAATACAGGCCAGCCAGCCAGTAAATGAGATGGCTTCCTATACTCCAGGTGGCAAATGAGAACCTAGAAATGAAAAACTTGTGACACTGGCTGTCCTTTCCTCTGGAAAACACTTTGGGGAACTGGGAATAGTAATTTAGAAGTTGCTACCACGGATTTCCTTCACTGACATTTAGATAAAACAAGTGGGAGAGTGAGGACAGATGCAAAGAATGGCAAGAAACAGGACCAGTTTGCCTGAATGAGTCCTGGGGATCCCAGAAAAAGGATCCTGCAGGCTGGTGTAAAACAAGTGGGAGTGGAAGTGGAGATGGGGTCAGGAAGGCCAGTCAAGGCTGGAATAAAAGCATGGCAGCCCACCTGCTTGTTTCTCCACAGCTTCACTATTAAGCCACTCTTTCCAAAGCCATTACTGGATCTCTTGCCATAGGCTGCTGAGTTATGCTTCTAAATAATCCCATGATTCTACCCATCCAGCTTATTGTTTATGTCTCATGCCGCTGTGCTTTGAATGTGTCCTGTCCAAAATCCATGTAACAATTGACCCCCATTTTGATAGTATTGAAAGGTGGGGCCTTTGGGGAAGTGATTAAGTTATAGGGCTCCACCTTCATGACTATATTATTACCCTACAAAAGGGCTAGAAGAAACCAGCATGGGTCTTTTTGGTCCTTCCACCTTGTTCCATGTAAGGACCCATCATTCACCTCTTCTGTCATGTGAGAATGGAACAAGAAGACCTTTACCAGCCGACAAATTCTGGCACCTTGATTTTGGATACCCTAGCTGCCAGAACCGTGAGAAATACATTTCTGTTGTTCACATATTACCCAATTTTTTTTTTTTTTAATTTTAGGGAAGGGTCTATAGGCTGTTAAGGGTCTCACTACTAGATCAGACTCATAGTGATCTGCCTGCTTACAGCCTCCCAAGAGCTGGGATTATAGGTGCATGCCACCATACCCAGTCCCCTGTGCCTACTTGCAGGTATTTTAATCCATTGAACTATTTGGCTGGCCCATATTACCCAATTTGTGGGACAGTATTTCATTGTAGCAGGACAAGCAGGCTAAGAAAACTACTTTGAAAAATAAACAGATTTGAGGTGATCAGCCCTCCTCTCTTGAACTCAGAACAGTTGTTTTAAGTAATTTGGAGACTGGCTTCTGTTTTATATCACTCATACTACAGCTGCAGCTCCCAGTAGCTCTTGGCACATAAGGAAATTGGTACTCACCCTTTGTTAAGGGTTTGGACACTGCCTATATGACATGTTATTTTTGCTTTAAAACTCACTTATAATGTATTTTTAAGGTACTACAATATTTTTTCATAATTCTTCACATGAAACAGTCCAAGAACCTTTGACTCTACAGGAAGTCACTATATAGACACACAGATGTTTTGATAATCTTACAATACGCTGGTTTTGCTTGTAGTCCTAGAAGTGTTTCAACATAGGTGCACTGAGGAGCATCTTCTGAAGCTCTGGGGATTTCTGTCTTCTTTTTCCTAAATAAATACCTTTCAAGTGAAATTGTTATGGCCAGAAGGCCTTTGGGGGTGAAACTGCCTGACATTTGCTTAATGTGTTTCTTTAGGGGAGCCGCCATTTCTCTCTTATGTTCTTCTTTCTTATACCCTAGGCAAACCAGGCAAACATTTTCATTTCATCTCCTTTCCAAAAGGTCAAAATGATGACAAAATCGGTAACAGAACCCACACCTTCTGCTTTATCACAAATTTCATGTCTTATCCCCTGGCTCTCTGTTCCTGGTGACTGGGATTATAGAAGGCTGACCTGAAACAAATATCAGTTATTTCTCAGTCTTTTCCTTAGCAACTCATCTTCCTAATTCATGGTCATGCTAGCCTGACAGGGTGCCTCCTAAACTATAACAGGAATTGTAAACTTCATTTTATATAGGCTCTTTCACACAGTAGCTCTACCACAAAATGGTTTGCTAACTTAAGTGTTCCAAAATTATAAGCAGTGCTTCTGAATTAAATAAGTAACAGCTGATACTAATAATTAGCTAAATTTATTGTCTAGTAGAACTGTCACAACTGAGGCAGCTCTCCCTCCGCCCCTCATCTCCCTGTCTTTTCCTGCCCCCTCCTCCTTTGGCAACCGCAAGCGAGTAAAGTGCCGAGATTGTCACGTTAGTCATCTTAAAGTCAAGTCACTTCTTTTACACTCTAGTTTTAGTGTCTTGGTATATCAAAAGCTTCCAACCATTTTGAAGTTGCATCACCCATTGTCCTTTAATTGCACAACTGCTTCTCCTGATGTCATGCGCTGGATGGGAGGGGCCAACTAAGATTCAAATCTCTTGAGAACTTGCAATATATTCAGAAAGACTCTTGCTTTTTATAGAGAATTGACAGTTCAGTCTCTACATGTTAATCTTTTTTTTTTTTTTTTTAGCCAACTCAGCCTGCCCTCAGGGCGGGGCTGGTGTGGTATGTGGTGCCAGGGATCAAACGGTGGTCCCCTGTGCCTGCCTAAGCTTGCCTAAGCAAGCGCTTTAGACCACTGAGCTATCTCACAGGTAATCTTTTAAAGAGTGTTTTTGTCTCCACTTACATGAAGGGATTAAAAGTCAAATCCATCAACAAGGTCAGATTGGAGTCACATGGTAGAAATTGGGAATGAGTCCTTTATTCCAGGGTCCATGCATGGCTCAATAGAGATGCTCTGTGCCCACTGGTCACTAGAAAAAAATTCAAGTATATTATTATATAAAACTTTTAAAAACTCATTCAGCTTTATCCAGGCATGGTGGCACACTGTAGTCCCAGCAATTCAGGAAGCTGAGACAGGAGGATTGGTGTAGCACAAAAGTTCGAGACAGGCTTGGAAAACATAATATGACACTGCCAACAACAACAAAAAGTAAAAGTCTATGCTCTATGATTTAACATAGAATGTTCACTTTTTACATGTATGAATCTCTTATCTGTCTATTTATAAACCTATAACCTCCAAGAGCAGGAATATGGGCTATTTATTTTAACAATCAAAACTCTGATGACCAAATTCTCTGATGCCCCCAAAGCTGTTCCTTCTTCAAGATAATCTCTTGGGATCCAGAGGAAGTTTGAACTTAGAGGATTTTTATATGTCCTACTGCGGCATGTGGGGTAATCTTCAGTGTCCTCTATGCTCTGAAAAAGCTACCAACTTACCTGGATGAAATGTGTCTCAGTAATAGTTTAAGCTGGGAAGGGGCCCTGAACAGGAAGCAGCAGTAACATTTTATGTACCTTTTATGATTGTATAAAAGTGATTAACTGGCAATTCATTACTAGGTTAAGGTATCAAAACAATTAAAATGAATATAAAAATCTAGTATTCACAGATTCTTCCGGGCTGCCTCAGAGTGACTGGCGTAGATGTCTCTTTTTCTCCTCCTTGAGTCTCCATAGATACTCATTTCTTTCTCTAGTACTTCCCTGCATTGAGGTGACAAAGAGGCTCTGGTCCAAGACCCATCAATTTTGGAGGTGGCTGTGGGAAAGGAACATAGCACCCCACACTGAGCTATATCCCCATCACTGCTACTTCCCTCTTTTTAAAAAAAATAAGACAAGTCTCACTAAGACACTAAGATACCCAGACGGGGCCCAAACTTACCATCTTCCTGCCTCATCCTCCCCAAGGGCTGGGATTACTGGTGTGAACCAACACATCCAGCTTGTGGTATCACTTTTACCTAGCACACAGTTCAAGGCTTTGGATTCTATCCCCAGAACTTGGAGGGGAAAAATCAGTGCTCTTTAATCATGGATGTAGCCAAGACAGATTCCACACTTTTTCCTCTAACACTACCACATATGCTTCTCAATTTTGTTTGAGTGGTATTGAAGTGCTCAATTTTGTTTGACCAGTATTAATATGGTAATTTACTCCATCACCTGGGAAAACCACTACCTTCCCAGTACCACCATCCTGTAATATCTGCTGGAGAAATAATAAATTGTGGAAAACCATGTTAGAAAAGTAGAATTAGAAATTAACTTCTACACAAATCTCTTTGGTTTTATCCTGCTTTCTAGACAAATAGAGACTTTCGATGCTCTTTTTCTTCCTTTTCTTTGTTTTCCCTTTAGAGAGGAGGGGTCTTGCTGTGTTGCACAGCCTGGTCTTGTATTCCTGGGTGCAAGTGAACCTTCTGCCTTAGCTTCCCTAATAGCTCAGACTACAGGGGCACACTATTGCACCCACACAGACCTTGATTCATAATTCAGAGAGAGCCTGCGTCTTTCTCAAAGAGGCAGTGTGACAAGTGTGAATTACAATGCTAGTGACATGCTTTCTACAAGTA
>NDGN011444900.1:2610-14133 GCA_002564285.1 Tympanoctomys barrerae
GACAAATGTTTGCAATACATGTTAAAATACAGTACTTGAAGCCACAAAATCCATTAAGTGACTTATTTTGGAGCTTAAAACTTAAAGTAACTGATCACACAGTTACTTAAACTATTATATAACAAATAAGTCATATCTAAGATAAAAATTGCTATGTTATAGTAATGCCTTCATTAAAGGGTACATCTGTTGTAATAAACTCAAATCTAGAAAACAATAGTATAACTTATTTCTGAATGAGTCTAAGTTATTGTATAACTCTATAGTTATAAAACTCAGTCAGTGGGCCCATGAGATAGTTCAGCGGACTAAGCACCTGCTTAGGCAAGAGCAGAGACCCGGGTTTAATCCCTGGAACCATACATTGGGCCAGCTCCACCCTCAGGCACGCTGAGCTGGCCATGGAGTCCAGGTGTGGTGGTACATGTCTGTTATCCCAGTGCTGGAAAGCTGAAAACAGAAGGATCACTATGAATGAGAGCTGTATAGTGAGACCCTGTACCAAATACATTAAAAAAAAAATCAGTCAATGGAATACTTTAAAAATACTAAGCTTTACAGCATGGTATTAATATTACATATAAGTAAAAGTACCTAAATTTGGAAAAATAAACAAAAAGTATGTAAGTCAACTTTCATATCAGTTGGGCATCTCTCAAGTGGCAAATACTATTGCTACACTTAACACAACAATATAGATTAGAGTCAGATCTCATTATTGGCTGTCTTAGTCTAATCACGCTAATATAATACCACGATTGAGTGGTTTCAAAGAACAATAAAAATTTTGTCCAGTTTGAAAGATTAAGGCATCACCAGAGTTGGCTGATAAACGAGTCTCTCTCCTGGTCTCCCAGTGCCCTCTCACAGTCTTTCTTTGGTACATATAGTCTCTGGTGTCTCTTCTTATAAAGCACTAATTGTATCCAAAAAGAGCTCCCTCCTTACAATCTTATTTAACCTGTTTATCTCCCTAAAACACCTATCTCAAAACATTGAGTTAGGTCTTCAAAATATATTTGGTACAGACACAATTCACTCTATAATACTCAGATATTCGTCATAGCACTTAAAGAAATTAACTTGTACCTGAGTAGATGGAACTTATCATTAACAACAGAAAAGATGAGGCACTTTATAGAAGTATGGTAAATGATTAATGTTCAGGGAAAACACTTTTGTTTGAAAATAAGCCTTTTGAAACAATTAAAGTACATATTAGTATTTAAACTCAGGTTTTAGGGGATAGAAGGGAAACTTTTAGAGATGTCAGCTGAAGTTTGAGATGTGGGGCTCACAATGAGTATGCTCCTTCCCAAGGATAATATTAAACACTTTACAAAATTCTCCAAGTGTAAATGATGTAGAGTCCAGTACAAGGACTCTGAGTGGATGTAAAGAATGTAAGAAATGATACAGTTGCTATTCAGCAAGTAGTTAAGACTATTGTGCCGGGGAGATAGCTCATGGGACTAAGCGCCTGCTTAGGCAAGCGAGGGACCAGGTTCCATCCAGCACCATAGGCCGCATGGGCCTTGCCCCTGGGCACTCTGAGCCTGAGACCTAGCCCAGGCCTATTGCTGTATACCTGTAATCCTCGTGCTGGGGAGGATCAGTACAAATCTGAGCTGCCTAATGAGACCCTGTCAAAAAAAAAAAAAAAAGACTGTTGATGAACACTTGTAACACTCCATTGCACATCGTTTACAGGTTACATACCAAGGAGTCTTTTCCAACTTGCAGAAAAAAATTTCCAGCCCCCAGTTCCACACACCGGGAGGGTATAGAGGGAAGTTTTTGCTAAGCGATCAAGAGACAAACCTTTTATAGTCACACTTTTCCTCCTGGCCATGAATGTTCTATTACTTTCATCTCTCTAAGGGAATCTTGAAGTGCTCATTTCTACAATCAGATATCCTTCAGGGAAAAAGTGGCCTGCCTGCACTGTGTGGTCCATCTGGGAATCCGATTTTGGTAAGGACTCCATGACAGAGGGCAAAAGGGAACCCAAGGTCACAGCTCTCCCAACAAACAGTAAGGGAGTGGTGGCTGGTCTCTGATCAGTAAACAGCTCAATCTTCTTGAAGATTCTTTTCTATTCCTATTCCAGAGAGATTTGTTTGGGGCTTTTAAGGATAAGGCAGAACAAGTTATCAATTTATTCTCATATCATTAAGTGCTGTGTCACTTCTGATTGCACTATCTATTGTGCTAAATTAATCCCTTGGTCTCTTAGTTACTATTTGTGAGGGTTTAAATGTAATTCCCAATCAATTACATTTTTATGTTACAACTATTGATTTTTTGGTTACCATTGGACAAAGTATTTCTTTACATTTAAAACTAAAGCAGTATAAAGACAATAACTTTGGGTTTTTTTTTCTTTCAAACAAGGTGCTATGGAATAAAATCGTAACAAACTAGCTACGCACATCCAGGGGCTGGAGGAGGGAATAAAGCGCTTTTGGTATCCACTGCATGTAACAGATGAACTCTCCTCTGCAGGTAAGAGCATACTGGCTCCATACAGTCCCAACAGGACTCAGCATACCGTCAAGCTGTTTTCTGCTTTCACCCTTAAACCTCTGGTTTCTCTGACATGATAAACCCAAGTTATACACAGAGAAAAAAAGAAGTAGAAAGACTAATCTTTCTCAAAGAGGAAGATGACCAGAGAAGACGGGAGAAAGGAGAGAGAAAGTGATCGAGGAATCCGTGTGTTGCTTAACGCCCCAGCACCACACAAGGAGGAGAAACACTGTACCGCAAATACGGACTAAGAAAATGTTTTTTAAAATCTTGGGCAGTAAGTTTCCTTCTGTACTATGCTCTGTAGACTAATGAGGGCTTTGATGCCTTTTCACAGAAAAATTCTTTACGACAGGGAATAGGTTTATGAAACAACAACCCAAATCAGTTCTTTTTACCAGTGTCATTTTGCAGAGGGATCCTTGGCGGTGTCTAGTTGTTCGCTAACGCATTTCAGGGGAAGAAACGGTGAAACGTGGGAATCTCATGGACTAGAAATAAAGCTTTGGTCCTGCATGACCTCAGAAACAACGTAGGCAAAAAGGTCTACCAAACTGGGCAGCGTGAGGAACGAACACATTAGCCGTGTTTGTATCATCACCCGTTCTCAAGCACACCGGGACCTCCCGGATTTTGCCGAGCCTCGGCGCAGGGAGCGGAGCTGGGTACCACTGAACCGGCTCTGACACCTGCCGAGACCCACTGTCTCGCTGGCCAGCACGCGGGCGACGGAGAGGGCGGGGCGGACGCTGCCGCGTTGTGGGCGGGGCCGGCGCGGGGGCGGAGCTCCGGAGCCCTCCCCACCCTGAGAGTCCGGCTCGGCCTAGCCCCGCAGAGGCCCTCCCGCTCCTTCTTTTCCCTCCCGGCCGGAGGGAGTAGCTTGGGCCCCCGCGCGGCCATGGCTCAGCACTTCTCCCTGGCCGCCTGCGACGTGGTTGGCTTCGACCTGGACCACACTCTGTGTCGTTACAATCTGCCCGAAAGCGCCCCGGTGAGTGGCGCAGAGCGCCAGCTCCGCGGCGGTCACCGAGGGAAGCCGCCTCGGGGCCCCGCGCGTGCGCAGAGCTCCGCCCTCGTGGAGCGAGCGGAAGTGCGCTACCTCGCTGCTTTGCCGCGCGGCGTGGGAGACCCCGGCCCGCCCGGCAAGAGCTAGGGCCAGAGGGGGCGGGGAGAAGAGGGCAGGAGGAGAGACGGAGGGTGCCAGGCAGGGTCTGGGAACGGCATTTAGGGCAGAGGAAGGGTGGGCTCGGAGAGCTGCCCGTGTCCCAGGTGCCAGCCCTAGGACCTCTTTCACGGTCTTGTAGGCAACAGTTGGGGATGCGGCCACCTGGTCCGGGTCTTGGATTTCTCATGCGTTTGCCCTTTGGTATGTGCAAGCCACTGCTTGTCGAATTTTAAGCACGCACCAAGTTTAAAACATTGCATTCAGGAAGAGTCTATATTTAGCAGAGAATACCCAATGTTAAGATTTCAGCCCAAATTTTGCTTTGCAAATGAGAACAAAATCAACATTTATTGCGTGGCCACTAGGTGAGCCTTAATACATTCTAATTCTAACAGCCTTCTAAGCCTCACTAAATCCTGGGATAGTAGAGCTGGAGTCCGAGACTAGACCTGTACCCCCAGAAAATGGCCACCTGCCACACTTTCTAATTAGTTTCACAAGGAACTAATTGTGAAAAATTAACAGGACACTATAGTGATAAATGTAAGCATCAAAAAAGAAAGTTGATTGTGAATGCCGCACTCAGCCAGACCACCTAGCTCAGGACGCCAGCACAAGTAACTTTACCTGTATTCTTTCTCAGATTCTGTAAAATAGGGCTAATAATTAAGTTTACCTTGAGTGTTGCAAGGATTAAGTGGGTAGCAGCTGTGTGATAATTAAAGCAGTGAAAGAATACCTGACAAAACCGAGTGTTCTACTTTCATGGTTTCCACCCAGTCGATCTGAAACCCTCACCGTTTATGGGCAGAAGCCAGGTCTGGGGCAGACAGCAGGAAGGGCCACTCATTATGAGTGGCTACCTGAGTTACTTTCTTGTTTTCTGTGCACAGATGCCTAAACATAAAGTGTATTTTTGCTGCTGTAGTTTTCTGCCTTCCAATTATACGGGCTTGGTTTCCTGAATCTTGTTAAGAGCACTTTTATTACCTGAACTTTTGTCACTCCTGCTTGTAGGTTTTTGGCTCATAGTTTCCTTTCCTCCTCTTGTGCCTTTCAAGTCTCCCCTACCTGATTCACTTCGTGGTGCACTTTCTGTGTACCTGCATTTATTTTCAGGGAACATTGTTAAGTACTGTCATAATAAGAGCCAATTCTGTGCATGAGTGAGCATAAATTTCAGACTGTACAATGCTCAAAGATAAGGTACTCTTGACTACCAGCCTTGAATAAAAGTGATGTTGAGAGATTGAAAACATCAATCCAGAGAGTTTCAGATTGTGTTTGGTGCAGCAATTTTTTTTTCAAGAAAAGTATGCTGAGCACCAAGATAGAGCAGGGAATGAAGGGATAAACACAACAGGTGTTCACTGTGTAGGTAGAGGCAGTTTGGGGGTGTAAGAGGGGAAAGTTGACAGAAAGTTCAGTCCCTGGGGAGAGTAGTATCTCTTGGTTCATGCTGCTGCCTGTACAGAGAGGGGCTCTGCCATGCCTGATAGAGACTTGTCAAGTATCCTGTCAAGTCGCACCTTAAATACTGTTCCTCTTGGAATCTTATCTCCAGTCCCTCTTATGCCCAAAATTTACCCCTTTGCCTCAGTCCTGCCTTCATTTGCCATAAAACCTAACTTCTAGCATGTCCCATGTGGCTTTAACATTTCCAATTTGTTAAAATCTTCCTCTGGAGGCTAGCCCAGCGTTTTACTCTGTTTTCTGTGTGCCTAGTCTAGTGCTTCACACTAGGCTCAATAGATTTGGGTAGAATTGGGTGAGTCATAAACATAAATGGCCGTGACACAGCTGCATAAGCATTCTGCTTAGATGACCTGATTTAATCCTTACCCTGGAGGTGGGTATTATTCCCACAGTCAGTATGTAGAGATGAGAACCACAAGACACGGAAGGGTTCACCAGCAAGGATGTCTGGCTTTGGGTTTCTGCTTTTTGCTGCTGTACTGTCTGCATAGTACTAAGTATAGAAGAGTACCCAAGAGGAGGTCCACACAGGAGAGGTGGCAGGTAAAGAAGTATGGAAGTGTTCTTCAGGCAAAGGAAACACAATAAAGGCAAAGACGGAGAAAGGAGCAAGAGCTCCTGGTGCTGTTCAGAATGTGGGGAGCTGCAGGAAAGATTCTGGCAAAGCCATTGTGCAGTCCATTGTATAATGGAGAGCTTCAGTTATCTTCCCATTGGGTCTCCTAGGCATTGAACAACTGCAGAGTGTCTTGAAAATATGGACATGGATGTGTCCTCTCTCCTGGGGCCTCAGGAAAGATATCTCAGAAGAGAGCACAGATGACAGCCATGTTCTCCCAGGGTTGTAGAATCAGGCAGTTCACCTGTGAAAGAGGGATGGGTCCTACAGCCAGGGGAGTGTGTGAGCTCTCTGAAGAAGCAGCCAAACTCTTAACTGATACCAGTCCTATGAGGGTTTACTAGTGAACCAAAATCAGAATTTACTCGAGAAGTCCTTCAATTTTTATATATTGCCTTATTTTCCAAAACAGCAGGATTATGAAGTTGCTAGGTTTAGCATTGGAAAATACAAACTACTCAGTTAAAGACCAAATTTCAAATTATTGAAGTATTTTTAGTGTATGTGTGACCCAAATATTGTGTAAAACGTGCTTATCCAAAAAAAAAGAAGGAAAACTATTTGCTATTTTAGCTGAGAATCGGATTTCTCTGGTGTTCTTTCTTTGGCAACATCGAGTGTGGAGCAAACAAAATGTGTGGGCTGACTGTGGCCCACAAAGTACCCATTTGTAAACATTGTGAAAGCCATTCATCATGAAGGAAGGATGAAAGTGGCAGCTTAGGTTGAAGGAGGAAGTGTTCGAGGATTCTAGGCAAGATCTAAGCCAGTGATAGCAAATCTTTTACAGCTTTCAGTGATAACAAAGACATGCCATGGGTTCAACACCCCTGCCTTAGGATTCGAAGGAACAGACTCCTGCTGCTTTCAAGACTTTACCTCTGATTCTCTTTGTACATTGATCCCATTCCTCCAGACAATGTCTTTTCCAGAGATAAGGAACACAAGTGTGGAAGCCCCCGTTGTCAGCCCTAATGGATAAGATCCCTGTCACTCAGGAAGGGATCTAACTATTCCTTAGAGCGTGATGAGTCAATGCATTTGTACCACAGTGAGCATACAGAGCCTTCTCTATTGGTACAAGAGCCATGTCCCCCCAACATCACATCAGCAGCCAGATCTCAAATAATGTCTCAAATAAGGCCATCCAAATGCCCAGAAAGAGGGCTGAGGAGATACCTCAGTGATCTAAGCACCTACCTGACAAGCACAAGGACCCGGGTTTGATCACAGTACCACATGCTCTGTGGTTGTCTGAGTGTGTGTGTGTCCATCTGTCCATCCGTGTCCCCATGCCCCTGTACCAAGCCAGCCACTAAAACCAGATGTAGTGCCATACATCTGTAATCCCAGCACTGGAGAAGCCAAGACAGGAGGATCACTATGAGTCTGAGCTGCATAGCAAGACCCTGTACCAAAACCAAAAAAGACTCAAATGCTCAGAAAGTAGTGTCACCAGGCAATGACATGAGCAGTTTGGACACTTGGTCTCTAAGCTTCAATATCATTTCCTTAGAGTCATCATCAGGGTGTAAGAAATTCCACTTGTCTGGGAATATAAAGTGCCTGTAGTACAGGTAGACCAGTGATGTGCAGTAAGTGGCCAGTCAAAGCCAACTAGTTTAGGAAACATGAGCAGGAAAAATGTTGGTAGCTTAAAATAGGCAGTGGTGGGAGCATTTATGTGATGGAAATGTGAAAATGCTCTGAGTCAGGGTGGTATTTTGAATAGAACATGACTGATGGTAATAGCAAATACTTTAGTTGGATTTGCCCGTACACCAGGCAGTGCTCTGTGCTCTAAACACTTTATGTCTGTTAACCCTGTTGTGGGAAGGGTCCACTGGTTCCATGCTCTTATTCTGTATAAAGAATCAGCCAAAGGCAACCAGTAAACACAAAGGTTTTATTTATTGAAGATAAAAGAAGGGAAAAGTAAAATAGAGAAAGAAGAGAGAAGTAAAAAGAAAAGAGAAACTATGCCCTACATAGAGAATGGATCAATGGAAAAGTAAGACGGTGTGAGGAGGCCCAAAAGCTGTCATCTTTTTTATCTTCCTCTGACTCAGATCCAGGCTTTGGCAAGCTGTTCTGTGTGCATTTTTTTTTTGTCTATTTGTTTGTTTGTTTGTTTTGTTTTTTATTTTTGTTTTTGCTTTTAATGTATTTACTATAGGGTCTCACTACACAGCTGGGATTTGTGGTGATCCTCCTGTTTTCAGCCTTCCCAGCACTGGGATTACAGGGATGGACCACCACTGCTGGTCTCTAAGGCGGGCACAGGGGCAGGGCTGGCGCAGCATGTGGAGCCAGGCATCAAACCCTGGTCCCTGTGTTTGCCTAAGCAGGTGGTTAATCCACTGAGCTATCTCACTGCCCTGTGCTGGGTGATTTGACAGCTGTCTGTGATTGACAAGTCATGCTTTATTGTCCATCCTCTTTCCCAGTTCTCTGTAATTGCAGGTCACACCCTATTTCCCAGCCTCTGTGCCATCCCCTCATCTGCTTGAACCCCGTGTAGCACTGGTCCTTACAGAAAGGATCGTGATACGTATATTTTATTGCCCTTAGTACTTTGTTTTTCAGTGTATCTCAATACATTTTTTATTTTTATTTTTTAATGATTTAAAATCCATAAAAAAAATGTAAGCCGGGGATTTTCAGGCCTTCTTAAGTTGAGCAATTGCACAGGTGCCCCATTTGGGCCCCTCCTTCAACTATAGGCTTGGAATCTCTGGTAGTTTAAGAAGTGATACTTAGGCTTCTTACCAACCTCCAGGGATGAGGATTGTGGGTCTAATGTTCACCTGGCCTGGATGGCAGTACCCTTTCAGTGATCTTTGTTAGCTTTAAGACAGCATCTCCACTTGGCAGGAGCCTTTGCTTTCCCAGCCTTTATTTCCTAGAAGCCCAAACCCCTGGCACCAGCTGTTTATGTACTGCAGTGTATGAGGTATAGGCTCTTTAGTTTATGCAGGTGCATAAAATGTGCTGCTCTGCATTTTCTTCAGATTCACCCTACTCGCAGCTACATTTCCTAGACAATTTGTAAACATCACCACCTCCCTAGGCCTTCACCAGTCCTCTTGTGTGATACCCTCTGCCCCCTCATAATGTGCTGTGCTGTCACAACCTGTCCTAGGTTAGCATGTGTAGAAGGTCAAGCTGTTGAGTGTGTACTTTTGGGCACTGATCCCTAACGATTGTCCTGCCTCAGGTCTGAAAGCATTTGATGCTACTTTAAGTCACTCTTTCAAAGTCAAGGAAGGTGGCATCTGTGTGGACTGTCATCCACTTTTTTGTCCACTATTTGTTTGGTATCCACTGTTTTTTAAAAATTAAAACCAGCTCTTAAAAAAACAATGTACATTTCACTCAAAACCTATTTTTTTTAATTTTGAAAAATCAAAATATTTGCCAGTAGTCAAAGCATTTATCAAAATTACTTCCAAAAGCTTCTCTTGTCCTTTTTCCTCAGTTGTTTTCTTTTGGTAGAAAAAGAGTTCCTATTTCTAATATAGGCTCCGGCATTCCTCCTTAAATCATCCTGGTTCCCATGTGTATTTCTCCAAGACTCCTTGGGGAGGGGCCTTACTAGTAGTTGACCAGGGACAGATGAAAAGATACAGTGTTAACATGCTTATTGTGTGGGTGTCTTACTTACTTTTCTCTCTTGTTGCTGAGAAGAAAATACCTGACATTCAAAATTAAGGAAGGAAAGGTTTATTTTGCTCACAATTTGTGACAGTTTCAGTCTGTCCTCAGCTAGCTCCAAGACAGAGTGGCACATGGCAGAGGGCAATAGTTCATGGTGATGGAAAACAGCAAAAGCAACAGGAGCAAAAGGGAGAAGAAACAGAGAGCAAGCCTCTTTTCTTGTCTTACACTGTACGAAGGCTGCCTACCCAAGGGCAGGTGTAGCGCTCACACCCATAATCCCAGCATTGGATTATGAATTAATCACAAACTAGAAGGCTGCATGAGGCTTTGGAGGGACATCTAGACACAAGCCAAAGCAACAGGAATGTGTAAAATGTTACAAAGCTTTGTCTGGGCCTCATTATGATCTCAAATATATTAAATTCAAGACTAAGATAAATAATTGTCCTTGATGGTATAATTATATACTGATGATATAATTGTGGGTAGGAGAATTACCTGAATTCTTAGGAGTTGATAAATTCCTTGTGAAAGGGGTTTAAACAACAGAGCATCACAAGTAGATTTTCCTCTGGCCAGCCTCATCAGTAATTTCATTAAGTTTTTAGATCTGTGAAATTAAGATGAACAGTGAATTTTATATTTACTCTTTTCTCCTTCCTCATTTTGCAGCTCATTTATAATAGCTTTGCTCAGTTCCTAGTCAAGGAGAAAGGGTATGATAAAGAATTGCTCACTGTAACCCCAGAGGATTGGGATTTCTGGTAAGCTCTTTTTTTCTCTTTCTTTTTAGTATCTGCACAGTCCCTGTGGTTCTTAATTATTGCTGATAAAATTTTAATGCTGTTTCTTCTGTGAAGGTAGAAAGTGAAATGTGAAATTGAGTCAAAGAACAAAATGCCTTCTGTTGTAATTTTTTTTTCTACTTTGAACAAGTTTAGACTTAATTGTGAAAATAAGCTGAGAACTTATGTGATTAATTTGGAATTTTTGTGTAGATTAAATTTGTCATAAGAGTTTCAAAGGTTAAAAAATAAAGTTTATGGCTTTATCAAGAGAAAGTTAGCTTTATTATCTTTCAAATAAAGAACCACAATGTGAGTCATGATCATGTGTTGAATATCTGGCCTGGAACATTTGGTTTTGTGTAATTTGGATAGATATTCTTGTTGACGCCCTTTCCAGTTTAGAATTCTCAACTTCCAAAAGCTTTTCTGTTTCTTCCCCATTTAAACTATAAAAACAAACAAAAATCTTACACTACTTCAGTTTTTCACTTTAGTCAGGTATAGTCAAGTGGTGTGCACCTTGACACTAAAACTGGATGATCTCTTAGCCTAGCAGTTCACTGTCAGACTGGGTAACATAGTGAGACCCCTTCCACAGACAAATTTTTAAAGATAAGTAAAACATGAAATTAATAGTGATACTGAAAACACGTGAAAAATATGTAATATTGATCTGTTATACATTCCTTTGTTACTTGGTTAGTCCTTTGATAGGTCCTTCATATAAAAGGGAAAAACGGAAGGCTTTCTCTGTAGCTCTGAAAATTTCACTGTTAGAGTAAATAATGTTTCTAATTCACCTTGTCATTTTTGGTTAATTCTCTTGGTGGTTAGGGGCTATGAAAACACTTGGCTTTTATTATTTATAATATGAATCGACCCTCACTTTTCTCTCTAGGTCACAAGTCTTTTAACAGTGAAGAACATAAAAACAGAGTATTTGACTTTCTTTTAGTGGTTTTCTACAATATGCTTTGCTCATAGGGAAGGTTCTTACAACTAGACCTGAAGTGAGACAGATTCTAAATGGTGTAGAAAATACATCAGGCAAAGAGATTACTTTGTAGGACATGAATGCGTGCATACATGCAAGCATGCACATGTGTGTTCCCATATAATGTACTTAGATAATGGGAAAAATTTGCCAATTTTGACAAAGGCATAGATAGAATTGTCTTTAGGCTTTCTTTTTTTTCAGTTTTTTAAAATTAATTTTAATGAGGAAGAAATCGCAATGAGACAGTTTCAAAACAGGTTAGTAGGACAGTTACAATAATTAATACATT